>MJUT01053115.1:344829-362270 GCA_002080005.1 Gigantidas platifrons | reverse complement strand
GATACTGAAATAAAAGGATAATTTTAATTCTCGAAAATTTCATCCAGCTAAATATTTGACTTTTTACCTTTTACACTTTCATTTCCTCTTTAAAGTAATTGATTCACAACGCATTTTACTTTAAAAAATGGTAGCAATGTTACAAGTTTATAATATTGGGTCACGAATTAACTTATTTTGGCAAGCATGAAACGAAAGGTAAACAGTGCTACACATAAAATGAAGTCATCAAAATGTTGGAGTTCCTTATCGATAACATATATTTGTCGAGTTCGCCTTAACTGTGCATGCTGCAGAATTCAGCCCTTTCACAACGTTACCGTATTCCAAATTCCAGAGAAAGGGTGAAGTCAGGACCAAGACAAAAAAACATGAACAAACCGATAAAGAAGCAGTCCATATAGAGGCCCTGGATGTTGTATAAGAAGTAATATATTCACAAGTCATTATTCTAAAAAAAACCATTGTAAAACTAAGTCAGCTTCTAAACATCTTTATTGAGAAACTAGCAAAAAAACTAGGTTTACAAATCCCGGCTACAGGAGTGAAAATTTACAGAGAAACTTAGAAAAGAAGTATGGTACAAAACTTAAATTCATTAAGATCGACACTAAGGTAAAAGTCACCACTTACTTAGTTATAGACTCTGAAACTGACACAGAGTCCATATGTAAGTTTGTATGTGAACTTGGCAATGCGGACACAATTACGGATACCGTTTTCTGTAAAGAATTACTTTATGCCTTTGAGGATGAAGTGTTCAGCTGACCTTTGACTACACATGCTTTGTGTACTTTAACTAACCAAAACAAGTCTTTACTTGCGGTTTGAAATAAAGTTCTGTCCATTTTGATGCCAGGGAGAGAACAGCAACTTTAGTAATACCAAAGGTGAACATCTTGTCAGTTCTATTGGCTAAGATATATGTCGAGCCGAGACCAATGCCAATGGACGATGGAAGTTGCCAAAGCACATTTTGTTTTTGACACTGGTTTAGGAACATATTAGTGTTCTTAAGAGCTTGAAACCGTCATATCTCTCGCTGTTGAAACGACTTCTAATTCACTGTCTCCTCAAATTTTAAGAAATCTAAATGTCCAATTCATGTTCCCTTCTGACTTTGACAATTATGATCAACTGTTGAATGATCTTTTTTGTGTATTGTGTACGAGGAGTTTGACAATTAGGTGCTGCTTACCCTTCCGTTTCGAATCCCAATCATGCAAGGTGTACTCGATAAAATGTTATGTGATAAAAAGTGTGTCAGTGATATGCGACATGTCTGTGGATTTCACTGGGTACTCCAGTTTCCCCCACCAATAAAACTTTCTGTCCCGATATAACTGAAATTTTGTTGAAAGTGGCGTTAAACACCATAACATAACCCCTAACACAGAAAACCTACATAAAATGATAAAGGGATGGGCCAACTAGGGCAATTACATTTGAATGTTCCTGGACTGGAAACCGGCTAAGGACGAAATATGTTGTCTTTTGTGGTGGATATAATGCGCCCACTCTTTTTCGAAATCAACAGAAGAGTTCCTTAACATGCTGACAATTTCCAATCGTATTACTCGGCATGATTCACGGCCAGGCTTCTCGAATTATAACCAGACTACCCCATCGAGATGGCTCTCCCTACCCGTATACAGGTATCACACCAAGATAACATGGCTACAAAGGAGATGTTCTCCAAGCCGTTTCCCAGTTTTTCGCACTTGGATATTTTCTGTCAACAGGAAATCAACTGAATTAACACCCAAGTTCAACGGATAAAACGCGAAAGGGGTACCAGAAAAGCTATATTTCGATCGGTGAACGTATATAACAGAAACATATCCAGTTAATAATTTGACTGCTCAAACAATTGCTGGTTGAAAGATGATATTTTATTAATTATTATTATTATTATTTATAATATTTATAAAGCGCATTATCTAATCAAAATTACACTAAGCGCTTAACATGATAAAAAAAATGTGAATGTACAATAAAACTAAACGTATAAGACATGTATAGCAACAAAATAAATAACTAAAAGAGATATAAAAATTTGACACACATTAAAAAAGAGGAGAAATGAGAAATATAAATATACAAGTTCTTAACAAAACATGTAAAACACACAAATGCAATAATAAGAAGGTAAGTTTTAACATTTTTCTTAAACTTTCCAGGGAATGTTCGTTCCGGGTTTGACAAGGCAGTTTATTCCAAAGCGTTGAAGGTGTCTTATCAAAACGTTTATCACCATATGAATTTGTCCTTACACGTGATTGCTTAAATAATTATCATGGCGTTCTCTAAACGATAAGAACCACGCTTGTTTCAGTTATTTTCAAACAATTTGGCAGTTGTTTTGGACTTTTTGATATTGCAGGATAAACACAATATACGTATATTGTCTTTATATTTAATATTAATTTCCACTCGTTGCGAATCAGACTAGAAAATCTCGACAAAGGCTTGGTTTTTTTCTATCTGTTTATAAAGCTCGTACAAATAAACCTATATATTTCCGACAATGTACGTATATTTTATATTTCTGGATTTTGTTCTATTATATTTCACCAATTATAATAAGTATGAAAACATTAATTCAAGAGCAATATTAATAAAGTTATTGAAATTGTTGTTCTCTCTCATAATGATAGCTTTCAAATTTAGCTAATATTGTTGACGGTATAATTTTGCCAAATTGACAGTTCATGCCATACATATTCTTTTATTCTCATCTGGATGGTGGGTAGCGTAAAGAATAACACAAACGGGTGGCATATGTGGAGCAGGAACTGGTTACCCTTCCGGAGTACCTGGGTTCACTACCAGTTACTAGTAGGGTTATTTTTGCACCATCTTTAGTTTTCTGTGTAGTGTTTTGTTGATCATTATTTTTTCTTTTGTTCTTTTTAAGCCATTGTATTGTCTGTCCTTTACGGCCTAAGATTGATCCATTGATATCTTAAATCTTTTTCTGGTAAGATTGTGTCTTTCCTTTTAGATATATTGATATTGCAATAAATGATACGTCTTAACATGATTTTCCCCAAGCTTCCACGATTTCATATTTACGAGTACAATCGCTGTTTTATTGTTCTGAATTGCTTTTAAAACAAAACATACATACTATGGTATTGCTATTATCGGTCAGGATTCGTAGCAATCAGACAAAGAAAAATTTGCAGAGTGCCAAAGGGATAACTAGAAGCTGTAATTCGAAGACGGACAGACATTACAATGGCAAAACGGTGAAAGAGATAATCACTGGTGGACAAAACACTACGCTGAAAACTAAAGATTGAGCAACACGAACCCCGCAAAATAAGAAACGCATTGACTGCTTATCAACTATCCATTGTACTGTGTTATTCAATATACATTTATTGTATATGAAGTTGTTCGTTATTCTGATATATTACATAATCCGTTAAACCTTCATATTTCTATATACCTCCATAATTTCATTTATAAGTATTACTTTTTTTCTTGTCCATTTTGTTTTATTTTGCACCATTTCGCTAAATGACTTGATATATTTGTAAACGTGTTGAACTTCTTTTCTCCAACTCTTGATTTAGCTCTTTGTACAACTTCTTCTGGTTCGTATACTTCAACATTTGCATACTCATGAATATACATATTTTCATCTGATAAATTGAATGTCATTTCTTCATTCACAACTTCCCTGGTTTCAAACATTCTGGCGTAATTGTAATGGATCACATTTATCCTGATATTTTCCGCCTCTTCAATTTTAACAAGCACTGCTTCATGTGGTAAACCACAGTATCTGAACCTTATGACATCTCCTGGAGATAAGTCGTTCAGGGATCGAACTGGAATTGTCGGCAAGGTTTTAAGACTCTTACTTCCGGTCTGGAACAAAACAACATTCTTAATGTTCGTACATGTGTTGTAAATGATGAAAAAAAAAACGTTTAAACAGTGATGATAAAAAAAATTCATCAATATCACATTCCATTGCGACACCCCACCCCACCCTCTTTTGCAAGACTCCAATGTTGTGCATTGTACTTTTACGCATCAATATCATTGGTGAGGTAAGCCATGGCAGACGTGTGATCATTTCTCTAATGAGCTGTCTCTAGAGGTAAACTACCATTTACCGGTAAAAAAAGCTGGTTCTGTAGTTCACCCCCTGTTCTTTTGGTGGGCTCTGTATTGCTCATCTTTTTATGTTTTGTGTTGTCCTAATGTGTGTCTTTGCGTTCTTGGTTCCGTGTGATTTGTGTTAATTGTTAATATGGTGGTGTCCAAACGCATATTGTGTTGTGTTTTGTTTTCTTTCGTATTGTGTATCTTATGTTGCTCGTTTCTCTAGATTGTCTTTTTTAATTGCCCCTTCGGTATTCTGAAACGTTTATTTTGATTATGAGCATGTCTGATGAAGGTTATTTCCATATTTACCTTTTTTTACAACCATAAACATAACTTACCTTACAATACCTTGACAGGTGACTTGATCTGTAGGTAAAATGACTATGGTTCTGTTTTCCTAATTGTTCCTTTGCATTCTTCACTACATCTGACGCATGCAAATGATGTGTTCCTTCAAAATCGAGAACACTGACGTCATCGGTTTGGTTGAAATATATTATTTCTTCAGCAACAGTGTAAGTCTTGAACAACCCTGGCCATGGAAAATATATAATGGTTGCTTTGAGTCTTTTCATGTCTGATCCTATTGCATGTACAGTTGATACAACACCTTCATGGGGCAGATTGTAATAATGAAATGTGATTATATCCCCGGCCTTTGGTAGATTTTTTATGCTGAGTGTTTGCTTTGGTAATAGAAATGAAGGCTGAATCAGTGGCATTATATACTTATACACGACTGGTACACCAAATGGTAAAGCAATGCTTATAATCAGACTAAGTGTTAACGTGACCCAATTGAAATGACTTATAGCAGATACTGCAAGACTAATTAGACCCAGAACAAGTGATATCTTTAGCTGTTTATATTTTTTATCGTAACAACCAATACACACTCTTTTATCTCGGAAAAACTTCCTCAGTTGTATTATTCTCCGGATAATTGTGGTCAACGAGAAAATGCTAAACACCGAAGCAATCCCGGGTAGTCGCATTATTCTTGATCCAATTTCGTATAGAGTATTTACAATCCAATGGAATCCAAATTTTAATTTGGCACGAACTTGATGACTAATTTTCACATCTTGGACAATTTCATTGGATATGTGCTCACAGTTGTCTCCAATCAAATTGTATACACGTGGGGTTTTATTTTGCGCTACATATTCCTCCGCTCGTTGTATTATTTCATCAGGAGAAAATGGGTTTGATTCGTTTATAACTTTTTCAACAATTTCTTCTCTAAGATCATAAGTTTTCGTTTCTTCTATTACTTGTGTTAATATTGGTACGCCCATTTTTTTTAAATGGAAAATTGTTAATGTGCAGCAACTGCTGTTGGACCCTTTTTTAACTTCTTTGACGACAGCGTGATGGTAATATAAGCCGTTTATCCTTGGAAAACGGATCGAATCGCCGCGCTTGAGCTGATTATATGTTTGCACGCGTTTATGTTTTGAACAGTACATACAAGAACCAAATAATTGTTGATCGACGTTTCCATGATCTTCATTAGCATGTTCGTCAATATTGTCTGCTAATTCGTTTACGCCATTGTCATTATCTCCGATTGTTTCATGTGTTCCGTCAATTTCCTGATCATCGATCATTGATATCAAATCAGAAATATCCGAAGTATCGGCAACTCTGGTGAAAGTTTGTTCTCTATCATCATCGTATGCTTCCTTGGTATTATTGTCGACTATGACAAGCTTTCTCTCTTCATTAAGAACTGATATCAGTAAAGGTTCACTATCTCTGATGATATTACCCGGTTCGGCGTCTTGAAACTGTCGAAATGGTTGTGGTATTAAAAGTCGTTGGGCCATATTGGTATAATATGAAACCTACCTGCAAGTTAAAAAAAATGTATTATTATTTTGTTTTCTAAAGATCACAGTAGATAACCGCCAATATTTAAATTTCTACTTTGAATTTAATGGTGGTATTATTTAGGTAACATGTTCTACTAACATATACATCTACAAATGACACTGAAAGTAAATAATAGACAAACCAATGTTACAAACAAAGAAACTGTCGTCGCTTCAAACATTGCATTGAACGATTTGAAAGAAAATACAACTTAAGAATAATTCATCTCGATTCTGATTGACACCGTTGCATTTGGAGGCCGGAACCTATCTGCATTTATATAACATTCTGCTGGATCCGACAATCATTTTACACTACGTTGCTACCTTATCAATCTAATCAAAATTAGCTCTACGCACTTGCTCCCCCTTTTTTGATCGCTGCGTGGTAGATCTAACAACACCCAGTTAAGGGTCGCGTCAGGGGTCAACATGACTGCATTATCTGAAATTTATATTAGCCAATTAGAAATAAAATCGACTTCACAGAACAACCAATCAGAGAACCGCTTTCTCCGTGTCTTCGGTGTTTTGTTAAAAAAACATGGCAGCCTCCATGCAATATGATTGACAGCGCTTCGACCTGATATTCTACCACTGTTTGGCATCGATGAGTTGAAACAGTTGCATAGAAGAATTCTGGAAGATTTCATCGACAAAAAATATTGTATTGCAGTATTACCAACTGGTTTTGGAAAGTCACTGCCGTTTGGTAATTCGACAACTAACAAAAACAACGAATGACATAGCGATCGTATGCAGTCCACTTCATGACTTATAGCCTTGATGCAAGATCAGGTGGAAGGAATGTCGAAAATACCAGATGTGAAAACTGCTTATGCAGGCCATTAATACATTATCATACCTTATTACCTATTCACGATTTGAAAAGAGAGGGGCTTGTAATTTTTTTTTTTTTTTTGCAAGATGATTGTTTCAATTTAGCCTTTTACTTTTAGCTTAGGGCATTTATTTTATTTCTTTAATTCTGATTGATTGATTTATTGTTTTGTATATAATGCCAACGTTAGCACTATTACAGCTAAATAAAGGTATGTCGTGTTGTTTTTTTAATTTGACTCTATGAAGATAGTAAAAGAATGTTTGTTTGATGTGTATTATCTTACATTTTCACTAGACACAAAACAACATATTGACATATACTATTAATAGTTGAAATGAATTCACAGACCAAATTTTGCAACAACGAAAAAAGAGTAAACATTGAGAAGTTAAAATCATCAATGGAACATGGAAAGTATAGGTAAGACCCTATCAAATTGATTTTTAGTTCGTCAGATTTTGTGTTTAAAATAATAGGACGAGTTTGAAGATACCAAAAGAGTAAACAGAATCCGTATATCGAAGAACAGACAACACAATGGCCAAAGGAAAAAGTACAAAAAGACAAACAACGATATACAAAACATACACAAATAACTAAAGGTTGAGTAACACGAACCCCACTAAAACCCGGGGGTGAATTCCCCGGAAGGGTAGGCAGTTCTTACTCCACTATAGCACCCGTCATGTTAATCTAGTTACAAATCCGGTGATAAGTCGTAAATGAGGAAAGAACCAGGAAGTATTTACGACAAGTGAAGCATATCCTTGGTGATTTGTGACACAGATATTCCGTAACCGTCAACCAAGTCATGGTGGCAACCGTAAAATTTTTAGTGATGACTGCAACTTTACCCAGAGGAACCCTTGGTTCAGTAGCTTCCTTGTTAGCAGCAACCATCTATCAAGAAAATCCTGATAGGAACAACAAACTCTGGAATATCGTATCAGAGCGAGCAAATTTCAGGGTTTTTTCAAAACAACATTTTGGTGAGGGAAAGGTGTTTATTATTTTTTTCTATGAAATTTCTCATTTTCCAGAACCTAGTCAACATTTTTTTTAAATCTAATTATTCAGTCTAATGAGTGGTAAAATTGCAAAAGTTAGAAACAAAAGGCAGTATTTAACAATTTTTTAACCTTTATTTAGGAGGGGTTCGGGTGGCTCAATGAGTTAGGTCGTTGGATCTAACAGCTCATACAAGCCTATCGCCAATATCGCGTGGGTTCGCACCCAGGTTTGTAAATTACAAAAATGGGTGTACTCGACTCGCAGCCGCAAGTGATCAAGTTTACTAGTTGCGTGTCCAGGGTCGGTGGTTCACTCCGGCTTCCTCCATCACTAAATATATTCGCCATGATATTACTGAAATATTGCTGAAAGTGGCGTTAAACACCAAAATGCATTCATTCATTCAAACTTTAAGGAACAGGCGAGTCGGAAAATCTTAAATTGATTTTGTTTGGCATAATCCATTATAAAGTTTGCCTTGTCTCACATATTGACCCTTTCTTACAGACTTATAAATGTGTAGTCATTCAAGTCACATGACTAGGCTAAGCCCAAAATCAAATGTAGGACTTTTTAACAGTCAGTATTGCAGTAAGTATCTGCATTATGGAGAAAGAGCAGACTGGTTGGCATGGAATCAGGATAATGCATATCTGAGTGGGGGCGACATGTCTATCCACAGACTGTTGTTTCTGTGACACTATAATAATCCAGCTAAGGGTGTCGATCTAGTACAAAACGCACTTCACCTTAATTTCATTGAAAAATAACTTGTTATGGCAATGATATAGCTGAAAAATTACTGAGTTTGCGTTAAACAACACTCACTCCTCTTGTGTTGGGACAAATAAGGATTTTAACACTCAAAGAAAGAAACGCACTACTCACTATACCAACCAGGTGTTTGATTTCTGGTCGAAGAGCAGAAAATCGTGACAAGAACAATAAAACCCAATATGTTGCTTTTTTTTATCATTTACCAGATAACAATAATTTGTAATAATACTGGTTCACCCATCATTAATCCAGCTTTCTTCTTCGTGGTCTATTGTAACATCATTGATAAAGTGTAAAAAGTTAACACAAACATCCCTGTCTAAATACTGAATTACAGATTGGAGGGTGTAGACACAGAATAAGCTGTATGGAAAGCTTCTCATATGGGCAAAGTTTGTTTTGATTAAATTTGGCAATAGCTTTGATGGTGTCATTCATTCATGACACGAGGCAATTAGCTCTTTGCAGATGACTGGCGGCTGGACAAAATAGCTATGCTGTCCACGATTTTTGGAAATAATCAATCACGATATTTCTTGCAGATGTGGCAATATGAGACACTATCTGAATCAGCATGCATCACTGCATCATTAACCATAGGAAATCGACTTGAAAAGTATGTTGGGTGTTTCACATCATTTTGTTAACTTCGGATGTTATTTTTGTTTGCATGCAGGAAAGGCCACATATTACACAATAGTGTTTCTTATATACTTCTTATTTGACATATCAGAGGTCGCTGATTGCAGGTTTTTGTTATTTCATTTCTTCAAGCGACAAACAATGGCGCAGACATTTTATTTTTTTAATCATTCGGAGTCTATCGGATGCGTTCGATAATGTATGTGCTTGTAAATGTTTAATCTCTACCTAGAGTTGTCGGTCTTTTCTTCATGGGTTTGTAGAAGCATCGTTGATTGGTCAGTTTTAATGCATTCATGTTGACCTCTGATGCGACCCTTAACAGGGTGTTGTTAGATCTACCACGCGGCGACCAAAAAAGGGGGAGCAAGTGGGTAGAGCTAATTTTAATTAGATTGATACCTTATTTGTATAATAAACGAAAACTATTCCTTAGCATAATTTAGACTTCAGGAAAAGGGAGATAATTAATGCATACCATTTCGGGGCACATTGTCTCACTTTCGGCTGTTGCTGGAGTTTGTATTTTCTTGACGGTTTATTTTACCCTATGGATGGAGTGATGAGTGATGGGTATCGGAGCGTGGTAAGCCGTAGGCTACCGACGACGATTGAATGATTGGTCGATAAAATAATTCCACAATTACTACATAATATGGGTTATGATTGCATAGGTAGTTGTAAATATAACTACCATACGATCACGACCACTATGACCCCTGTTACTACATATAAGTAATATTCGTACCGAACACATTCAAATGCAAAATATTTGACACAGTAGATGCATGTGATATATAATACATGTAATACAGATACAATTGAGATATACACTGAACAAAGGTTATAATTATCATGACATTTAAATGTTCTTTATCCCAACTGTGTTTGATTACAAATTTTAAATTCTTATCTTCATACTGGATTAAATGTCTATTTTTAGTTCTGCATTTTTGTTTCTATAAATAGACCATATATGTAAGAATTTTAATTTTTCAAAAAATCAAGCCTATGTGCATACACAAACGAGGACACATTGATGGAGACCTTCACATTTTCTTATTATTATTTACTATTCTAGTATGTAAGTCATTACGGTGGGTTTAGATGGTCAGAATTTTCCTTCAAATTAATGTCAAGCTCCACCAATAAACCTGCTTCAAATAAAAAGGACTATATAGTTCCATCTTTAATGAATTTTTAAAAAATACTCAGATAAAAAAATGTGATTGCTATACCGGTATTGTATACATGCCATCTTTTTCATAATTTGTTTATTTTTAAAGAAAAGCAGAGGCAGATACAAATATAAAAACATATGACATGCATATACAATTTTACACAGACAAAGTACATTTAATTTATCAAAACAAACATTTTGCAACATTACACTGAAATTTCAAACACCAAGGACAGTTTCAAATGGCAACCACTTTTTACATATATATTCTTTTTGTGTAGAGGATAGGAAATTTATGGTTGTCTTTTCTATTTTAATGCAATATGTCAGGTATTTTCAAACTTTCAAAACTTTCAAACTTTATTGAATAAACTCAGGCGCAGCAGATTGCGCTACAGGAGCATCAATTATTTACAAACAATTATTATAAGATGACAGAATGAGAAGATAATGTATACGTATTACACAAAAACAGATGATAAGTGATACACAAGTTATTACGGTCAGAGGCTACGATTTGGGTCTACTCGACTCATGCTATATTTATTATCAGGCCATGTGCGTTGTATAGTGATATATTTTAAATTGGATTACGAATAGATTCTATCCCAAATAGTGGAAATATTTGAACAGTGTACATTAAAAACTACAGAAGTTTTACAATTTTTTGGAGGAACAATGACAGGTGAGTAAGAACTTGTGTATTTCCTATTTTCAACATTGTATTCATTTTTGCTTCACAAGGACAGATTATAAAATAATTTGGCATGTAATTAGTTCGGATATCCTTCAATATCTCACAACAAAAAATATAATGGAATTCATTTCCAATGCATAGATTACAAAGATTACATAATCTTTCATCCCTTGGGATCCCCACCCAACGCCCCGTTTCAATTGGAAATTTTATAGTACTAGTTCTTAATTTACAAATATAGTTTCTATGAACAGCATTCAATCGCAAAAGATAATTCTCCAATTTGAATTCAGTTTTGAATTTTGAATAATATTCTCCTCTTGAAGAATTATTAATATCTGAAAACCATTTCTGAATATATTGATCTTGCAATCTTTGTTTAATAGGTTCAGGGTTAATATAATTTTGACCATCCCATATATTGCTAAAACCTATTTCATCAAATATTGATTTAATATAATTCATCCATGGTATGTCCCTATTGACACTTATAAATAATTTAGATAGCAATCTGTAGACTTTACCAGATAACTTATCAGGATTACCCACAATTTTGTTCCAAAAACACAACATTTTTATTTTAATCTGTAATTCTATAGGGTATCGCCCAAGTTCACCATACACCATAAAATTCGGTGTACTTGTTCTAACTCCTAAAATCTTTTTACAAAATTGCAAATAAATTTTTCAATAATGTTCTTGTTTTCAAACCCCCAAATTTCAGCCGAATACGTCAAAATTGGATACACTAATGCATCAAATAATTTCAATTGTAGATCAATTGGAATATTAATATTACGTATTTGCTTATATAATGAATAAAGTGCTTTTTGGGCTTGATCAACCAGTTTTTTTGTAGCCTTATAAAAATTTCCATTGTAGTTAAACAGAAGACCAAGATGGTTATAATCATCTTGTTGGCTTATTTTTTCACCAATCATTTCATAACTAAAGTTTTGATTACTTTTCTTCTTTGAAAATACAACTATTTTTGTTTTTAACACATTAACTTTGAGTTTCCATATATTACAATAATGTTCAAACAGCTTTAGTATTTGTTTTAGTTCTTGTTGTGATTCTGCAAAAATTACAGTGTCATCAGCATAAAGTAATAAAAACAATTTCATATATACATTAAGATTCTCAAGGCTTAAACTATTGAGAGTATCAAGACCAGTTTTACAGTGTTCAGTCAGAAATTCTTCTAAATCGTTTAAATAGATAGCAAAAAGGAAGGGGGATAAATTTTCTCCCTGTCTTACACCAATATCGCAGGTGAAAAAATCAGAAAATGCATGTCCCGAATTTACACAGGATTTAATATTATCATAAAAAGAAAAAATTATTTTATACATTTTTCCATGAATATTACTGTTAATCAATTTCTGCCATAACCCAGCTCTCCAGATCGTATCAAATGCTTTTTTGAAATCTATGAAACAACAAAATAATTTCTTTTTCTTTGATAAATATAATGTAATTACACTATAAAGAATAAAAATGTTATCCCGAGTTGAATACCCAGCACGAAAACCAGCTTTTAGACCACCATTAATACTGGGTTTATCACCGAAACATCTACATTTATATAAATAATACTTTACAATCAAAATGACTTGATTTTTTGTGTTATCTGGATCTACAGGATTCATAATACCCAATATAATATTAGGTGCATTTATATAATGCATATTAAAACCACAATTTTCAAAAACATTTACTAATGAAAACCAAACATTTTTACTATAGGTGCATTCCCAAAACAGATGCAATAAACTATCTTTAGTTTCTGTACAGAAGGTGCATAGTTCTGTTTCTTTTAAGCCACATTTGAAAAGGAAAGAGTTCGTGGCAGTTATTCTATGGGAAAGTTTAAACTGAAAGTTTTGAAATTTAGTATTTCTTGTAGTCCTAAAAGGGGAAGAATAAATATTCGCCAATCATCTATTTGTACTCCTAATTCCTGGCCCCATTTATTTTGTGACCTAACAGGACTTTCTTTTATGTTTTCTAAATATAATTCATAAAAATATTTGCATAGTTTTTTTATCACTTTTTAATCTGTCAACAATGTTATTTTTAATATCATGTAGCCTCCCATACTCTGAAATAAGTTTTTTCCATCCCTTTGGGACTGCATCCACAATACCATAATATTCTAGAAAGTTTGTACTTATCATATATTTGTTTTGAAATTCCTGATCTGACAAAAACTGTTTATCTTCAGAGATAATGTCATTAATAAAAAAAAAGACACCATTATAACAATATTTGTCAATAATAAAAAAATACTTCTGTTTTTCATTGAAATGTTACAATATGATTGGTTATGAAGTGGTCACATGATTATAAAAAAGATGCTTTACATCCCAATAAAACTCAAACCCGATCTTGCACGTGCCTCCATGACGTCACATGTAAACAATCAATGGTGTAGTAATTTCCAACAGCAAATAATCTAACACAAATAAAATTCACAACGAGAAATTCAACTATATTAAATTTTGGTGTGATTTAAATGTAGTTATAAGAATTGAATGCATTTTTTTGTAGTTTTATAGGCGTGTAAAACTACAAAAAAATGCATTCAATTCTTAAAAATTACCATCTCTTTTAACATTAAAATTAAGCCAAATGGGTTGATTCAAGATGTTAATAATAGTGTTTTCCTCTTCGTCGTGTTGTGGCAACAGTTCTGACAAATTAAAACGGATATCTCTCCAAAGTAGATTTAACTTATCAGATATACTTTCCAAACCCTCCTTTTTAAGTATAATATCTAATCTCCACCATATTTTTCTATATAACTTAGAAGTAAAATTTTCCATGGGGACATATTTATAGGATCAAGAAGTTTGTAAAGCCAAGACATTGTTAGCGCCTTACAGAAAGATTCAATATGTGGTAATTTTAACCCCCCTTCTTCATAGTTATTTATAATAACAAAAAAATTTCTTAATTATGTCAGGCTTCCCATCCCATAAGAATTTATAGAAAATGTCTTGTATTTCTTTCATAACTTGAACAGTAGGGTTTGTTAGTACTGTGAGAATCTGCACCAAAAGTGGGAGGGCTAATGGTTTTTATAACCGTTATTCGGCCAATATAGGTTAAGTCTCTGTATGCCCATGAGTTTAAGATATTCTTTATCTTTTTTATTTTTTCACCATAATTTTCGGAAGTTTTGTCTTCTTTATAAAGATTGAAATGAATCCCCAAAAGTTTAAATTTTCCAGAAGTATTCCAGGATAAATGTTTTTCTGGTAGCAATTTTTCATCACTACCTAATCGTGAGCCAACCCATATGGGCTCAGTTTTATCGAGGTTTACTCTCAGTCCAGCACAATCAGAGAAGCAATCGAATATATTCATGGCTTGTTCAAGAGAGAGAATGTTGGTCATCCTCTAAAATCAATGCAGAATCATCTGTATATTGACCAAGTAGATATTCAGAACCATTTATTGTTATACCAGATACCTGAGGATCATTTTTGAGGGCTGCACTCAGAAGTTCCAACACAAGGATGGAAAGATAAGGAGATAACGGATCACCTTGTCGGACCCTTTTAGTAAGACAAATTTTGATAAATGACCATTATTTATTACAGCACTGGAAATATTCTGTGTAAAAAGATTTGATCCATTTACGGAAAGTTGGACATGCCATCTTACTTTTGATGTAAACAAGACTTGTTTCTAAACCAATTCACTTCGTTTGTGACGTCGTTGTGACGTCATGAACGTGACTTGTTTACTGTATTCTGTTGCATTTTGAAGATATTTCGCTCTCTTATAGGAACATGCTCAATGGTCATTTAGAAGTTCCTTAATATTAAAATTGTTGTTACGATTACCGAAAGCCACGTATTGGCAGTCAGAACAATCTTATAATCAATCATTGGATTGCAGCATCATAGGAAGACGGAAAGATGTACAAATTCATAATCGCTATTATTATCATTTCTTCTTATGGTCGAATGTTAGATAAACAAACCATCAGACAATCGGAATAATGTACCGTCTGACTATCGGGCGTCAGATTCAAACTACGGCCCCGTCATCTGTAGCACAGATTTTGCGTAACGGTTAACGAAGTTCTAAAGTCGATCGTAATGGCGATTTCTTCAACTTTCAACCCTTGTTCCAGTAGCTTCCTTGTTAGTAGCAGTTTCCCGCCAACACATGGAAAACATATTAAGATAGACCTGATACTCACCATAAAGTTGAGATAATATCACAGGACAGTGAATAATTCCGCATGGTATATTGATTATGTTACGTACCAAAATTAATATTATGCTTAAATGTTTAAAACATTATATATTACACTCATCAACTTTGTGATTAAGTGATACATTGGCCTTCTTTATGCAAACTTTGCTATCTTACAAGTGTCTATTATTGGCATTGAAAATTTTGATATAAATATACCATGTAGGACCATGTCTGGGAATTCCAATTTTGCAGAAATAAAGCACATGCATACTTTTCTCTATTTGAGCCCATTTCTGGTCTTCTTGAAATCTACATTCTAGGTCAGGGGTCGTCGAGGCCATGATCGTATGGTAGTTGGATTTACAATTACATGTGCAATCAGTGCATATTACCACTGATGTTGTGAGTTAGAGTCTCGATCAGGCCGAGGTGTACAACATGATCTCATCGTGTTTTGTTTTATTTACAAAATGTCAATGGCAACAGAGGTCTAGACCTAGACAACAATAAGCAGCTTAGTTATGTATTTCTTTTCTATTTTCTATGTTGGTTTCCTGATATCCATGTGTTAAATATAATTAACGTTGGAGAATACCGAAGGAGCAATCATAAAAGGGGGCAATTCAGAGACACTGCCAACGTAGGGTTCACACTACGAAGAAAAGCAAAACAAAAACACAACACAATATGCGTTGGACCCCACTATACGCAAAAAAACACAAATAACTTAAGTAAGACATACGCCCTTCTAAAACCATCATCACAAAATGCCGGACATCAAATTGGGTGGAATCGTTTATTTTTCCACTTTTTGTAGAACGTTTGTAAGCGCAAAGAAACGGTCTATAGAATTGTGAACTTACACATACTAAATTATTGCTGTGTTCTTCGTCATTATCGAGAAAACAGCTGTCGATAAAATGCCTAATATTATCGTAACTTTGAAATCAATAATTTTAAGATGATTGGAACCTGAGATTTTCTACGATGTGGTGGCGACTATTTTTCATTGTATATATGTCCACAGTTGTATTATATGAAAATATGTAATAAGTACCTCAGTATCAGAAATAATGTTCAGTAAGCAGACGCTCCAGAAATATTACAACAGCCTAAACACAAATATTGAAGAAAAATATGAAAAAGTCAATAACATGTTTATGAGAACTACAAAACCAATATGCTGGGATAAATCGCTAAGAATAGTAGGCCTCGCTTAATCCGTGCATGGCACCTACAAATCGTGTTAGAATTTGCAAGGAGAATAAACGAAGACTGAAAAATTAGAATAAATTATTACACCTATTATTTCAGATCCGCAAAATTCACCAATATTTCAAGTGTTGTTCTCCATCTTTGAGGTTATGATGGTAACGCCACTTTTAGAAATATTTCAGTTATATCGTGGCGGTCAGTTTTATTCTTGAAGGAAATCGTCGTACCCGAAGAAAACAACAGACATTCACAAACTTGATCACATCATTTTGTATAGACTACACGTCTCTATGGGAGATATTCGATCTCACAACGTTTTTGGTTATAGGCACTGATTGCACAGGTAGTTGTAAATCTAACTACCATATAATCATGACCACGATGGTCCCCTATACTAATTAACTTACCATATATATGTGTATATCTTACTTCTATATCCAACCTCTTTAATTACAAATTGAAATTTCTCATCTTTATTCAGGATTGGTTGCGGGCTACGCAAGGGTGTGTACAACCTGACTGAGGTTATTTCGAATGAATCGAACAAATAATTTCGATCAATCCTTATAAATTAATTCAAATTTTTTTTTGCTATGATGTTGAAAAATATATTTATTTTCTCAAAATAAGGCAAATAATCGGAAATAAATTTGAATAACTTCAAAGGTGCCTCATTTAAAGAAAATCACCTGGACCCGGTTGTTCAACTTGTCGCTAACTTAACGCCCCGTTATCTTTATCGTGCCGTTAAATATTCTAACGATGCGTTACTTAACCTAACGTTAAAATTGTGTTGTTCAACTAAATTTTATCGCATCGTTAGTTAACGGTGGCGTTAAATTTTAACGACAGGTTAGAGAGTAT
>MJUT01053115.1:320154-332695 GCA_002080005.1 Gigantidas platifrons | reverse complement strand
TCTTAAGACATCTCTTACAAATATACCTCAGAGTGTAGAACATGAAATCGTCTTTTCCAAACACCAAATGTCCTCTCTATGGCTGACCTTGTTGAAACATGACTGATGTTATACCTTCTTTGGTGTCTTTCCACAGGATTGATGTATGGAGTCATAAGAAATGGACGACAGGCATAACCACTGTCTCCTAGAAGTAGGCCATCTACTAAACCCCTGTGAGTTCTCTCAAGATATGAACACAACTCTGATGTATTGAATATGTGAGAGTCATGAGTGCATCAGGGCCAATCAGCAACTATGTTAGTGAACTTTCCTGAAAAAGTGTTAAATGCAAACATGAACAAGTATAAAGACTCTATAACAGGAAGCGGTTACAAAGTATCTTAAAGGAATTTCACAGTTTTCGATTTGATTTCTTGATAATACCACAACCCCTTTGAACACACTCCATTCCTGATTTCTGATATAATTAACTGGTATTGCTCTGTGTAATAAGCCACTACCTTACTTGACTATCCTAATTTTAAACTATAATTTGGTTATAGTTCTTTGATGATAGATTAAACAAATGCTTCAAACTGTAAATATTTTTTTTTTCTTTTTGTTTTTAATTTTTTTGTTTNNTTTTTGTGTTTATGCATTCATCTCTCCTTTAGGAGGCAATAAAGAATATAATCATGTGATATTTCACTTATTATTTACTTTTTTAAAATCAAATTACAACAGATATGTTATTTCATTTCTCATTAAATTTGTCATTTTCTCTATTTCAATTTTTCTTCTTAAATCAATATATTTCATTTCATTTTCATTTTCATTAGATTTTAACTAAACATAGAAAGGGGTGTTTCACTATTTTTTTTATATTAAATTACAACAACTATATTATTTCATTTCTTATTAAATTTGTCATTTTCTTTATTTCAAAATTTTCTTCTTAAATCAATATATTTTACTTCATTTTCATTAGATTTTAAATTAAAGAAAATGTCAATTTTAAGGAGAAATGAAATAATATATTTGTTGTAATTTAATTTTAAAAAGTAATTAATATGTGAAATATTTCAATACAGAGCAGTATAATCTTATTTTTCAATCTTATTGTTATTTAGATCTGTTGAACAAGAATTCACACCAATAACAAGAAGGGTATGGAGTAAAATATGCAAATAACACCACTTAAAAAGAAAAAAAGTAGTGAAACTGCAATACTGAGATTCAGTTTCAACACCCAGAGCTCTGCCCAACACCCAAAGTTATAAGCACACACATTTCTTTAAAATTTTGAGAGAAGAAAAAATCTAACCATTTTGAAAAAAAGTTGGGACATATTGGAACTATTGATCTGGGACAAATTCACAAAAGTTGGGACGAATTGGTTTGGGACAAATTGGACTTGGGACAATTGACCTGTATCCCTTTGAACACGGATTAACTTTGAGAGGTGACAATAAAGACCAAAATCCTACTTTAACAAAAGTATAATAAAATAAATAACTGAACACGGGCACCTGCTAGTCCCCCCCCCTCCCCCTTTACCTTTTTGACCAGCCTACCAAACCCAGGCCAAAATGGTACAATTTTTCATTTTATCAATTTTAAAATCCCTGGTCTGGGCGAAAAAAAACTAAATATTGTCAGCCAGGTTATGTTTTTTTTTCTGATAGAAATCCTTTGTACCACTCTAGTCAGGGGCAATTTGACTTTTTTACATATCCGTATATTACATTTCAATAGCTAGAATAGTATCGTCGATGGGACGAATTGGTATAGGGTCGAATTGACACGCACACTGGCAATGAATATTAAAGGGAGAGAATCAACATAAACAAAAGTACGAACTGACAAGGCAGAGAAGAAAAATGCAGCAAAAAGAGTTTTATAATCAAAATAATTACCTTCATGGTCACAAACAGCTTGCACATTAATGCTTGGGTAACTTTTCCTATTGATATACGATCCCTCGTCCTCTGATGGCCTTTGAATTCTAACATGTGTCCCGTCGATGCATCCTAGAACATTTGGAAAGTTCGCCTATTGGAAAAAACCATACCTAATCTTATTCTGCGTATGGTTGTCTGTGGGCCACTTAATGAATTGGTCCTTCCTGGCAATAAGTGCATTCGTCACATTATCCACAACCCTTGACACGGTTCCTTTATTGTATCCAAGTGTATCTGCTATGACCTGTAGGAATGATCCTGAAGCATAGAACCGTAGTGTTATCTTTACTTGGTATTCAACAGTTAGCCTAGTAGCCTTGTTTGTTGTCCTATCAAGGTCCTCCCTCAACAAATTTGCAATAAAATTCATTGATTCCTGTCCAAATCTGTATCTTGCCCTAAGTTCATCATCTGTCAGATTTGTAAGGTGACAAGCAGTAGCCCTGTAAACTTTTTCCCTCCTATGAAGTGGAGGCATCATCAAAGCGGCCATTTTGAAGTTTGAATGATAACCTGCCGTTAACAATTTTAACGGAGGTCTGAACTACCGTTAAAATTCATACAAGTTAACGGAGGTTTAATGGCGCGTTAAATGTAACGAAGTGTTGAACAACACATTTAACGTAACGATAAAATTTAACGGAGCGATAATGAATTTAACGACAGCGTTAGTGCTAACGACAAGTTGAACAACCGGGCCCTGATGACAACGTCACGTGACGCCTTTAGAATGACGACTATTTTATGATTCAGTACATATAAATAACCTCAACTTTTTAAACCATTCAAAATTACATGTAACATGACACCTGTTTGTTGCAAATTTAAATTTCTCATCTTAAAAATTATTAAATATCTATTCTTAGTTCGTGATTTGTGTTTATATAAATAGACCATATACTTAGGAATGTTCATTTTCCATCATACGTGCATACCCCACAAGGGTACATTGACAGTGACCTTCACATTCTGGGTCATTATTGACTTTTACAGTATGTAAAGCATGACGGTGGTTTTATAATAATAATAATAATAATAATAATAATAATAATAATAATAATAATAAATTCTTTATTTATAGAGGGTTACACAGTTAGTTAATAACTAATCTTCCCCGTGTAATAGACTTTTCCATCGTCTACTATAAATACATATATTATATGGCATAGCACAACAAAAAAACATCTTCTGCCATCTTCAACTTTATTCACACTCCAACTAACTACGTCACAATCTAAAACACGGAAAAAAGGGAAGTAACAAACATTTACAAAAACAAATAGGACCATACAACATGCAAATACATAACATCCCGCCCCACAAAAATAAAATTTCTCAAATTTTATAAAATGGTCTATTGGTATTTTGAAAATAGATGAAAACTTTAAAGATACAATAAACTATAACTTTTCATAAAAATGATAACTGAACATTTTCAAAATAAAAATCTACCATCCATCGGCAACTACAATCCAGTACCGCTATGCAGAAAAACTGAGAGTCTGTCATCGAAAAGTCTCCCCCTTAGGACCCCATGCACGAATTACTCTCAAACAAAATTGGAGTCTGGCACCAGGTATCCACCACAGGATTTGCAATGCACGCATTACTTCTACAGAGACAAAGATACAATATAACGATACAAAACAATACTGCATAACCAGATACTTTACCCAACATCCTCAGGAAAATTGACATACATGTAGCTGAATAAAATATTGATATAGCCATCAGAGACCTTAAACTCTTAACAATGATATGATATATAACTCCTGTGAAAATATTATAAGTTTCATATCAATTTTTAAACAAAAATACGACTATTCCCCTCTCCCTATCTTCCAGGACTCGTTCACAGTATAAAAAAAACATATAAAATCTCCAGAAAAGAACATATCAACAGAGGTTTTGTGTATGACATACTATCACACTGCTACAGACAATTCACAATCAAATCAGCATCAAATTGAAATGTATAAATTGACAATGTCATAAACATATTTAACCCGAAATAGAAGTATGCAAAGAACTTTACTTCAAATTCACAATTTAAAGCTGGCATTGCGATGCAATCATCACCAATAAAATGTTAAAACCGTGTCAATCGTCAAATCTGTCAAAGCTCCACACAACATCAACACACATGTTATTGTATCAACATCAGGAAAATTCTTTAGCGTCATGGCGATGCAATCACCACCAATAAACAATAAAAGGTCACGGACAATCTTCTTAATTACAAACGGTGAAAAAAAAATCTTCGGCGTTGGCGATACAGTTCTGTATCTGTATGAATACGTTGAAGATACCAATACTGGCTTTAATTTAACGGGAGAGAGAGCACCTCTCGGAGAGCAGATTTGAAGCTCTCAACGGAGGTAGCGCTAACTATATTTTCCTCCAGATTGTTTCACTCTAATATAGTTTTACTGAAGAATGAGTTCCTATATTGATCCGTATTACACTGGATTCTGTCGAAAGACTTTGTGTTGTTCTTGACAGAGTTTTCTACAATGTTTGTATTGCGTAGTCGTCAAATCGTTTAGGTTTGATAGTTCTCCTCTGTCTGCTTTTGGTCAGAAAATCTTCTGGCTTGATAGCTGGGACCAACCCCTCAACCACCTTGTACAGAAGTGTTAATCGCTGGCTAGTTCTTCTGGATTGTAGACTCTCCAGTTCTAATTCCGCCAGCATTTTTGCTATGGAGCCTTCTTCTTTTGATTTATAGTCCCCGGTGATAAATCTCGCTGCTCTCCTTTGGATCCTTTCTAGTTCGTATCTACTGTAGTGTAGGGATCCCATACTGTTGCTCCATATTCCATGGTTGATCTTACTAAGGAGATGTATGCTGTTTTCTTGCAGTCCTTGGGGCAGTATTTAAGGTTTCTTCTATGAAAGCTGAATGTGGAGTTGGCTTTCTTGGTAACATTGGTGATGTGTGTTGTCCATTTAAGAACATCAAATATTTGTAGTCCAAGGTATG
The DNA here is from genome assembly GCA_002080005.1 of Gigantidas platifrons. Lineage (NCBI taxonomy): Eukaryota > Metazoa > Mollusca > Bivalvia > Mytilida > Modiolidae > Gigantidas > Gigantidas platifrons. The sequence continues at coordinate 327,769 of MJUT01053115.1, read as the reverse complement.
GGTTATTTTGTGCCTGTTGTAGGATGTGGCCGCTCAGATTGTAGTATCTGTGGCTCTTGTTTTTGATGTATGTAACATTTCTTCGCGTTGAAGCGCATTCCCCAATCCTTGGCCCATACTTCTAGTTTTTGCAGATCTTATTGAAGGATTGTGTGGTCTTGTTGTGTCCTGATGTTTCTATAGAGCAAGCAGTCGTGGGCAAAACGTCTGACTGATGTTCTTACTGAATCTGGTAAGTCATTAATGTGGCAAAGGAAGAGGAGAGGGCCGAGTACAGTTCCTTGTGGCACCCCGGAGTCAACTGTAGCCTTTTATGACTCATCTCCATCAATGACTACCTTCATCTTCCTCTGAGTTAGAAACATTTCTAGCTATCAGTTATCATCAAACAACAACAAATTCCTTCAAACGGTCGTGCAATGCACAAAGTTGAAATCGGGTCTTCTATAGAATTGGAGGCGGGGCATCGACACAACGATCTACACGTGCAAAGTACACAAAACGAGGCACATTGAAAACGACAATACACATAGACATAGAATGACAAAATCTGGACAGTTCATCTCTTAGTTATCAGAATAATTTGATGAAATATATCTTCAAACGGCATTATAAATTGAACTGATTGAATTTAAATAAAAATCCATGAAAATATTGCCAAAGTCGAGGCGTTTACCACTGGTTAACACGTACGAATAAAATCAACAGGTCAAGTATCGAATGTAAAAATCCAATCAAAAGAAATAACTTAATGTAAATTCCACCAATACAAAGTCACAAAATTAAATGAAGTTCCATAAAAATCAGGTTTTATGGAGAGCACGTGGTCGATTGGTAATTTCACAATGTTCAAAATATCTCTGGGAAACTAGTGCAGCTCACACAAATCGCTACATATAACACAAAACATTAAACATACGGGAACATTTGAGTTTCTCCATCATGTAATAGACTGCCATCGTCTACTATAAATCTATATATTATATGGCATAATACAACAAAAAGACATCTTCTGCCATCTTCAACTTTATTCACACTCGATCTAACTACGTCACAATCTAAAACGCGGGACAAAGGGAAGTAACAAACATTCACAAAAACAAATACGACTATACAGCATACAAATACATAACACCTGAGGCCCTCATTGACATATTTAAACATACATTACAAAGTACAAAATAAATATATAAAAGTTACACACAAGAAGCAATACATTGTAATAAGTATACACAAAAAGATTTAGTAAAGATTTAATGGTAAATTAAGGTACATCACCATTTAAAATGAGACTTTTAACTTTTGTTTTAAATGCATTATGAGAAGAAGCTCGCCGTATCGAAAACAGAAGTTCCTTCCATAGCTGTGGTCCAGAGTATGTAAAAGTTTTCTTAAAAAGTTCAGTTTTTGCCTTTGGGATTTGTAATTTTTCACTTACAACATTTCGGAAAGAGTAAGGATTTCTATCAGACAAGTATTGGAATTTATTTTTTAAATATACAGGTGCTGCATTCTTTAGACATTTTGAAACAAGAAGATATTGATGATATTTGATTATTTGTTCAATACTCATCCATCCCAGTTGATTAAATAGAGGTTCAGTTGGTGCTATGAGATCTTGATCTAATATCAATCTTGCTGTTCTTTTTTGCAATTTAAGAATGCGATTTAGTCCCTCATTTGAACAATTTCCCCAAACAACACAACAATGATCAATTGAAGGCAAAATATAACCTGAATAAAAAAGTTGGCTTGATTCAAGATTTAAATATATTTAAATAATTTTAAGAATGTAGAATTGTAATGATATTTTAGAACAGATTTGATCAATTTGGTTTTTCCAATTTAGATTTGAGTCAATTTTGATACCAAGTAATTTTTCACAAGCTGAATGTTGTAATTGTTCAAAATTAATACCGGTAGTCAAAGATAGTTTTTGCTTTGTTCCAACTGTCATACATTTAGTTTTATTACAATACATAAACATACTATTACAGTCAAAAGTTTCATTCAAATCCATTTCAAACTTCACCAGTGAATCTGTTTCAAACACAAAGGAATGGGGGCTCTAAGAACCCTATATGACCACATCTCTAATGAATCTAATAAACTACCTTATTAAAAAAGATGATGTGCTTTATTTTATAGACGACATCATACTTTTGATGTAAAAACTTGCTTCCAACAAATTCAGTGCCTTTTTGGTGTCGTTGTGACGTCATGAACGTGGCGTGTTTACTATATTCCGTTGCATTTTGAAGATATTAAGCACATGAGCAGTCATACACCAAACAAAGCATAATTTAACAGACTGTTACATTTAACTTTTATACATATACTATTAAAGTATTTTTTGTGGATGCGTGTGCAGGTGTTTAATTTCTTAAAAAAACCACAAAAAATGTTAAATTTCACAAGCGTTTAGATGACGTTTCGAGGTTTCCACGACATTTCCCATATTTTCCGCACGTGACCAATTAACAATCATTTAGGTAAAGGTAAAACAAACATTATAACTCTACCCAAATTAGTAGTTTTCATATGGCTGTAAATTATTAGATACTTTATCCTGGAATACTGAATGACTTTTAACCCTCTTAGTTCCAAATACAGGGGGTGAATATACGTCATAATTGGAATCCATTTTGTACCGCTTGAAGGTAAGTTTTTATTCATAGCATTAGTTATTGGAAGGATAACATTAAATGTGATAGTGCGTCAAATGCCCATAAATGTCCGCTAAAACAACGGTGTTTGAGAGTTTCACAAGTTTTTGAACGATGAACACACCGTTGTTTTAACTTACCTTCAAGCGGTACAAAATGGCTTCCAATTATGACGTAAATTCATCCATCCCTCCCCCACCCACCCCGAAATAAACATTTTATTCCTTGTATGGTACAAATATTTATTTACAGAAAACAAACTGATTTTTAACACATTCCAAGGACCGATATGGACACCATATTAACTTTTTTAAATTCAATCAACAGTTATTTTTTATTTGAAATTGTAACAAATTTCGTTAAAACGTCTTTTAGAAACGCCATGCTTGTGACGTTTCAACTGTCACACCATAGATCAATATAAGCTGAAAATTATTTTATTTTGTACAACACATTTCAAAATTAACAAATTAGTATATGTAATTACATTATTCTCCATCATATTATAATTATAATGCAATTATAATGTAACGTGTATTTTCATTGGCAATCGAGAGCCGTCAAATCTGCAGTTGACATGCCTGAAGGAATGCTATATTCCTACTCCGAATGCCCTTGTTTGTAAACAATATGGCTGAGCCAGATATTTCCGACTCTGAATGTGACGCTGACGACCTATTATTGATGCCAATCTAATCCGCCATCATTCCACAGTTTGACTTGCAAGCTGAGTTTCCAGATTTAGACTCTGAGGACTCAGAGGGAGAAGAAACGGGCAAGGACATCACTCGAACAGATATTGAATCGCAAAATCAGGTAGCTGAAGCGGCAGCAGACTGTTCAGATTGAACGTAGGTTCAATAAACTAAGTACATCAATTGTACACAGCTTAACCCTAGTCCCTTTGTTTCTGTCTTTCTGCATGCATTTATTTATTTCAAAGATAAAGGTACTGACCACTTGAGGTGATGTGATTCGCTACAGTGTGCACACTTCAGAGTTTTTCTCTCAATTTCAGCTTTGAAAATATAAAAATTCTCTCAATATTTGGGTATAATAAGTCTTACAAATACTCATGATCAATGCCTAGATAAATGAATTGAAAAAACCCAGTCTGTTTCTATTTTCGTTTTACAGAAAAATTGAACTGCAGTGCAAAAAAAACCCCACTTCATATTAAACAACAAACAAAAACCTGAATTTCAGGAAAATATTGCATCATTTTCTTCTGTACAATGTTCGTCATGGCCATTTAACAGACAGTTTTTGATTCTAGTAGGAAAAATCTAACTTATATTTTGAATGGAGGTCAGTAATATTATTAATATTATTAATGGAATAACAAAACCCACTAACCTCCATGTTTACAGTAGTTTTCCTACATGATAACTAGACGATGATGTAATTAAGTTACTGATATTTTCCAATTTGATGGCATTTTGCATTTAGCTACTTAAACAAGTAAAATGCTCGCAAAATCGTAAAATAAATCAGTAACCAACTTGTGTCTATGTCACCAGCGTTCCTTGTAAACTACGTCACCGGATGACGATACATTACAAAAGTCAAAGTCGATAGATTGTTGTCTTAAGTATTTTTCCGGAATATTTGAAGAATTGTCGGTGTCAATTGTGAATTTGACGGACTATTTTTTTAGCGGAAGGAATTTGAAAAGTGCATATATTTCGTCATTTATTTGTATGTTTTCAAACTAGTGTGTACACGTTGAGAGAATTTCATAAGAATAGGAATAACAGTACTGTATTTGAAGAGTTGTCGGTGTCAATTGTGGATTTGACGGTCACAAATATCTGTTTTACTGGCTCCGCTTCACGTCGCCAGTAAAACGGCATTTGCGACCGTCAAGTCCACAATTGACACCTCCAACTCTTCAAATGCAGTACTATTACTCTTTAAATATACCATGCAAACAAAAATATGGCAAGTGCTTGGACAGAAGAACAGACGTTATTTTGTATATCATTTTATGTATATGACGCAATCTACACTTTCACTACGTGGCGAGGAAGAAATGAAACAAGCTATAATCATTCCTTGTTATATTTTATGTAAATTTGTATGGAAATCCTGCATTTTTATTACATTACAAGAAGGTTATATTTTAGTCTGTCACCATCCAGGGCGGGTGACAACTTGTTTGTCTGTCATCCTCTCGTGAGTCGCAACTGGTTACCTCTGTAATTGATGGTACCAGATATGAAATAATTGGTGCGTTTAACAAAGTATGAAAACACGTCATAATCTTAAGTTTGTCATGAAATAGATTGTTGTGAAAAATTACCTGACGACATGTTTTGCATATGTCAATGATGAAAATATTAAAAAATTACTGTGAATGGCTGGATTTACCAGATTTTATGGATGAAGAAATATGAGATGTTGACTTCATCAAGCGTGAGAGATAATCACATTTATCATACTTCATGCAAAAATCTATTAATTTCATTGGATAATAGGCATTTGACATTCCTCAATAGCTTTTTTGGTGTAGGAACCAGTTCGTAATAACACCCTCTGCAATATCACCCTCCCGAGCCGAACTTTGCCGAACAGGAAAATAACACTCGCTCCGTCCGAGTTTTGCCGATTAGTCATTTCCGATAAGTTTACATTGTATGTTTAGAAACATCCTTGCTATACACGATTTATCAATGTGTTTTCCAAATTTCCACAAATTTCCCAAAATTTCAAAGCAAATTTCAAAAAATTTCAAAATTTCAAAAAATTTCAAAATTTCAAAAAAAAATTCAAAATTTCAAAAAAAAATTCAAAATTTCAAAAAAAAATTTCATAATTCTAAAATAAAATAAAAATTACAGTTCAAAACTTTTTTAAAATAATTACAGTTCAAAAATGTTTTCAAAAAATTTAAAAAATTTCAAAAAATTTCTAAATTTCAAAATTTTGGAAAAAAAATTCTAAATTTTCATAAGATTTCAAAATGATAAAATTTTCAAAAATTTTAAAAGAATTTCAGTTTTCATAAAATTTCAAAATTTTAATATTTAAATAATAATGTTGAAAAAATGATAACAATTATAGCCTACCATTATGAAAATATTACTTATTGAAATGATAGTAGTTGTTGCTTTATTTAGGTAGTGATATTTACATAGTGTGTCCCATTGGTTAACGGACTCCAATAAAAATTCAAAGTCCTATTTACTACTGGCATTCAGTATAATAAAAAAAAACATACTGCCTTTGGTTGAGGGTGTTATGGTAGATGATCACACTCTGAAATAAGAATATCACCCTCGACTTCATCTCGGGTGATATGTTTTTCCAAAGTGTGATATTTTTTCCTTCGTGTGGTAATCTACCATAACACCCTCAACTAAATGTAGTCTGTTTATAATAGCACAGGGATGTTTTTGTTGTTTCTCGAATATTTCACGATGTGCTGTATCTATTATCGAAAAGAAAGTTTAAGCAGTCATGGTCAACAATTATACCAATATCAATAAAAGAGCCGCCTAGCGCATAAANCACACACTTGCATAATATTTAGTTTTATATATTTATAGAAAGCAGCCTTGCAGTCTTAATGTATAACATACTTTATTGAAGGATGTAGTATATTGCAGCATGATCTGAATAATATACAGGAAGTTTAATGTATAACATACTTTATTGATTATTTGATTTTTTTGTGTTTAACGCCACTTTCAACAATAATAAAGCTATATCGTGGCGACCAGTTTTAGTGGTGGAGGAAGCCGGAGAGAACCACCGACCATGGGCAAGCAACTGGTAAACTTTATCACTTGCGGCTGCGAGTCAGTGCACCCTTTTTGCAATTAACAAAGCCGGGCGCGAACCCACGCCGTATTGGTTATAGGTTTGTATGAGTTGATAGATCCAACGACCTAACTCATTGAGCCACCCGGGCCCCTACTTTATTGAAGGATGGAGTATATTGCAGTATGATCTGAATAATATAGAGGAAGTTTAATGTATAACATACTTTATTGAAGGATGGAATATATTGCAGCATGATCTGAATAAAATACAGGAAGTTTAATGTATAACATACTTTATTGAAAGATGGAGTATATTGCAGCATCATCTGAATAATATAAAGGAAGTATTCCACTTTGAACACTGTGTAAACCTCTGATGTAAATATGGTCTATAATGCCTCCTTCTCTGTGTGTTGCAGAATTTATAAGTTGGATGAAATTGTGCTCTGTCATCACATCTTGTAATCGTGTTTCAACCAAAAACTAAGATCCCCCCAAACCCTTGCTTCTAATATTTCCATGTAAGAACCCATCCAAGATAATGATAATAACAAACCACATGCAAATAATTATTCAAATCTATCCATGTTTACTAAAGTTATCGCGTAAACAAGACACAATTCTCAAAATTGGTGATTTTTCAACCAAAAACTAAGATTTTCCCTCAAAACCCTTGCTTCAAACATTTCCATGTTAGAACCCATACAAGATAATGATAATTGCAAACCACATGCAAAACATTATTCAAATCTATCCATCCATGTTTACTGAAGTTATCGCGTAAACAAGACACAATTCTCAAAATTGGTTATTTTTCAACCAAAAACTAAGATTTCCCCCCAAAATCCTTGCTTCAAATACTTCAATGTAAAAACCCATTCAAGATAATGATAATTACAAGCCACGTGCAAAACATTATTCACATTTATCCATGTTTATTTCAGTTATCGCGTAAACAAGAAAGTGTGACGGACGGACGGACGGACAGACAGATGGACGGCCGCTATTACTATATCCCTCGCCGCTATCGCGGGGGGATAGCAAAACTTACAATTACCTATCACCCAAACCGTTGAATACAAAAAAAAGATGTAGACATACGCCAATGGAAATCCAGATCCTGGTTTGATTGGGACAGGCAAAACATGTGACAGGTTCAACGTGTTGAATTCGATGCCCCCCCCC
>MJUT01053115.1:290351-309535 GCA_002080005.1 Gigantidas platifrons | reverse complement strand
CCACCAACAAACATAAATAACGTAGTTAAGATATGAACCCTCCTATAAACATAAATAACGTAGTTAAGATATGAACCCTCCTACAAACATAAATAACGTAGTTAAGATATGAACCCTCCTACAAACATAAATAACGTAGTTAAGATATGAGCCCTCCTATAAACATAAATAACGTAGTTAAGATATGAGCCCTCCTACAAACATAAATAACGTAGTTAAGATATGAACCCTCCTACAAGCATAAATAACGTAGTTAAGATATGAACCCTCCTACAAACATAAATAACGTAGTTAAGATATGAACCCTCCTACAAACATAAATAATGTAGTTAAGATATGAACCCTTCTATAAACAACTGGAGTTAAAGTATTTGTCACAGATGCTTTTAGAATACACTGTGAACCAGGTGAGCGAGACAGGTTGCTTGGAACTTTTAATTTGTTTTCAATCTGATGATGTGAATCCTGCGCGTGTAATATTTACTTCCATATTAATTCTGATATTTCTGAATAGAACGAACAATGGTCAATAAGAAAAAGTAAATACGACTCATCAAGTTTCACATTTAATATTGCAGTGACGCAAATAAACACGTTTTGGCCACTGTTTAATTAAGGCTCGTGTTCATCCTACAAAGCAATCTCTATGTAAGTTATGATGCTCGTTCTTTGACTTAATGAATTCCAACTTCAGCCATGCTTGGTAGATCAAAAGATTTTCCTGTAATTATTTGATGTTTTATTCGCTTCATTTGTTTTTTTTTAAATAAAAGAAATGTCAACCTTTCTGAGATAGAAAAGTTTTTCTAAGATAAATAAAATGGAAAATAAAGTTGAAGAACATGATTCGAACAATTTATAATGATATAATGATAATGGTAACATTTAATTGTGAAATGTTCTCTCTTTGAGAGGCACAATGTATGTATGATATCAATTCTTATGTATCTTTTTTTTTTTTAACTTTATTTATCTAGAAACACGTTAGAGTAAACCAAAGGAGCAATCCAGAATGGACAATCTAGAGACACAGGCAACATTGGGTACGACAAAAAAAACTTCAATTAGACGCTACCAGAATTGTAACAGGTTTACCCATTTTTACAAAACCGGAGTATTTATATGCTGAGACAGGTTGGGAAACACTATTTGAGCGGAGATATCGCAGAAAACTCCAATTATTTTTTTAATATAAAATGTTGAATGGCACCTGAATACTTGCATCATCTAGTTCCCCCAACTATTCAGAGTACTACTATATACCCTTTGTGAAATGGGGATCATTTAATAGTTCCTTTCTGTAGACTCTCTTTAACCAATTCGTCATTTATTCCTTCCACTGTTCAAGAATGGAATAAACTTGACATTGCAATCAGAAAATTAGATTCATTATCCAAATTCAAAAAGGCTATTCGTCTTAACAGCCAAACAAATAAGATCTCAGTTCCCAAATTTTATTATTATGGCCCTAGAAGGTTAAACGTGATCCTAACACAACTTAGATGTACAGCTTCTTTCCTCATTCCTCAACCATGATCTATACAAGGTTCATTTTTTATCTAGCCCCCCCATGAAGATGCGAACCGCTTCTTTTTTGTTTGTACCAAATATTCTGGAATAAGAACTGATCTGTTTCTCAGCATAAGCGATTTGTCTCAATTGATCAATACTTTACTTCTCACATCAGGAAGTGATACCTTAAACTATGCAGATAATTGCTTTATTTTTGTTCAGTTTTTCGATTCATTAAAAGGTTTTAACGATTTGTAATCGCTTAATGTACTAAACAAACACCATCCATCATCCACACACACACACACACACACACAAATTTTCCTCATTTCTTTTTTTCGTTTACTATTTTCAGCTATATCATATGATAAAATTGTATTTTTCTTGTCTTGTTTTCTTGTGCATTCTCAATATAATGTAATAATGATTGTATATATAGGAGAAGACTCCATAAGTTGGTAAGACTTGTGTCTGATCCTCTTTGTATCATTGATAAAATAAAATAATTATAAACTATAAACTAAACGAAAACAAACACAAAAAACATAACGGATCAGAACACGGACCCCACAACATACCGGGGGCGAACCCAGCTTATCGCTTCTCATAAAACACCCGCCGTGTTACGCTTATATATCCTAGTCCGGTAAAGGTCTACGTAAAAAGTTAAAGATCCATTGTCTTTTGAGACATGGATATCTCGGTTTGGTCAATTAACATTAGAATTAGTCAATTTATAATTGGGATTATAATAGAAAGGTAAATGTAATGGTTGGCAATATAACCAACCACAGCAATCAGACCCACTGAGGATAAACCATACTTTCCTCGTTCATGACTTATCATTAGTAGATCAGGAACTGCTTACATTTCCAATTTTTTCTTTTGGTTATTGTATTGTCTGTCATTCTTCGATTTACGGCGGGAACCCGGTGGCTCAATGAGTTAGGTCGTTGGATCTAATAGCTCATACAAGCCTATCACCAATACGGTGTGGGTTCGTGCCCAGCTTTGTGAATTACAATAAAGGGTCACTCGACACGCAGACACAAGTGATAAAGTTTTCCAGTTGCTTGCCCATGGTCGGTTGTTCTCTCCGGGTACTCCTGCTTCCTCCACAACTAAAACTGGTCGCCATGATATAGCTGAAATATTGCTGAAAGTGGCGTTAAAGACCAAAAATCAAAACAAATCAAATCGATTTACGACTTTTGCCTAATCATTTGCCATATTCAAACTTTTCTTACAATTGGAAATATAACAAAAGAATAACCGAATAACCGTAATGTAATGATTGACAATAAAACCTAGCAGAATAATCAGAACCGCTAGTGTAAAATCCTCAAATTTAAATACAGATATACCAAAGACAGAAGCCGATAGAAATCTGGGTTCTGGTTTGGAACTGGCTAAAAAAAAATGGCGGGAATTAACCATTTACTATGAAGCTCATGTGTAGAAATAAAACCTTGTTCCATGTTTCGTTATTTTTGTGTTTTGTTATTTCTATATTATTAATTAACTCTTGTTTACTGAGCATTTACTATCAAAGACAAAGTAATTGTGGTGCCTTGTGAATACATTTGTTTCTCCACTGTGTGCCCAATGTTGCCAGTTTCTCTAGATTGTCCATTCTTGATTGTCCCTTCGGTTTTCTCTAGCGTTTATTTACTGTTCATAGCATGACCAAAGGAATTTGGACATAATACAATCTTGCTGTATATTTTAAACGAACATATTTATTAAAACACAACGCATGTGACGTCAATCTTTTCATTTTATAATACAGGATCGGAGAGCTATGTATGTGTGCTAATCATCAACACATGCCCCCGGAGAAAGCTATCGTTTGTTGTAAAAGTAATTTAATCCCGACGACTAAGATATCTATGTTTTTAGAATTTTCCTCGAAGTGTATAAAGTAAATTTCCAAAGATAACTATTTATGACGATCATAGATCAACGACTACACAAACACGTTAAATAAAACTACAGAGAAATTAATTCTCTTTTTTTTCTTTTTCTTTTGATCTTTGTGTTTTCTGTCCTTCTTTGATTTACGGATTCTAATTACGTCTTTGATATCTACACACTATTTTTGTGTAAATCGTTGCTTTTCTTTGTCTTTTCTTCTTCGATTTACGGTTTCTGATCCTCAAACATTTCTGTAAACAATACATTTATATTTCATTGGGAAAAAGAAAAAAACCACAAGCATATTAACGAGAAATATTTGCGTCATTTTTTCATCCAATCTGATGTCACACCCTTCATGATTTTGACTGAATAAGCAAAAGTTGTATGTATGACAATTGATTCATCACTTCTTCATATTACCGTCATTTCAAACATATGTGCATCTTCTAAGATAAATCACATTGCAGTCATATTCGAAAATAAGCGTTAGGCTTACAGAAAACCGAAGGAGTAATCAAGCCTGGACAATGTAGAGACACCGGTAACATTGTGAATGTTTTGTTTTGTGCTGATACATTGAGATAAACATTGTTAGACAATATAAGTGGGTGATTGGTTGATGTTTAGTGGTAAATGAACATTTTTTTCGGGTTCGTCATTTCGATGGGATGATGATGATGTCTTCTTTGTACTAGCGCTAGATCACATTGAAACAATTGTCCACGGGTAAGAATGTCGCTCCACTGCGATACGTTTTCCTGATTTCGAGCCAAAAAGTCTTTGCTCTAACTCCTTAGCGGTCAAGCAGCAAATACCAATTGCATAGTTTTTTGTTTTAATCTACCGGGGCTTTAACCCACGATCTAACGATTTTACAAACAAAGGGTCATACTAAACATAGACATTGCATGCTTAAATGAAACACACAAGAACGAGTGTGCAAATTAAAAAGTATAACAGAACAGAGCACACAAAAATTTCAGTATGTGGTGATGCTACCTGAATACCACAGGGAGGTGTTTATTTTTATATTTATATTGTGCAACATTTAAATTTGTCTAAATAATAATCATATTCTTCCAATATTGACATATCCGGATACATATACAAAAAAACATAAAATTATGTCTATGATAGTTTTCTGTAGGTAGTAAGAAAAAAATACAAAGATGAAAATCACCACAACTGTTTTTGTGGTATCAATTTTCACTCTTCATAGATTACAATTATATGTTAGGAAAATAACTTGTGATATTTTATACGACTGTTGTGTTATACAATCACGTGTAGTTATCAGAACAATTCGCGAGTCAATTTCTTCTAAAACTGTCAATTAATTGATTATTTAAACTCGGTTTGACCATTTATTGACCAAATATTTCATTATTAAATGAAAGGTTTCAAAATTGATCGGAGCAGTAAGTGAATGCTATACAAACGTCAACACTTAGAATTGGAAACGCCCGTGGGTGACTGGACAGATGTGCGTGTCGTATTTCATATGACGTCAACAATGACGTTTTAACACACGAGACATACAGGCAACTGCTAATGAAGAAACGTTAGGAGATATCAGAGAGGTAATCAGAAACCGTAAATCGAAGAAGGACAGACAATACAATGACCAAAGGTGAAAGGAGAAAAGGATAAACACTGATCAACAGAACACTACACAAAAAAAACTAAAGATCGCTCCACGCGAACCCCACTAAATACCGAGGATGAACTCAGATCTTCCAAAAAGTAGTTCCTGCTTCAGATGTTGTACCCGTCAAGTGACTATGGTTATAATTCTGGTAGTTATATATCGTTTGTACATTTTAGCACTTTAGCAGAATGTTTTATAGTAAATCCTTGTCTGCTTTTATTTTAAATTAAAGTATGAATGCCATGATATCGCATTGCTTCTATTGAGACTTTTTAATCTGAAGCATAAAAACAGGAATGAAATATCGTGTTTTCCTTCCTATCCAGAGAAATGAGTGGAAGCATTTCAAAAACAAATTCTTCCATATCAAGAGCTATTGTTCTTCTATAACCAGAAATGATTAGTTGCTACGTATTTTGTTTTTTCAAAGATAATAGGTCTGAGATTCTTCTAAGATGTTTAACAAAGCTGGTATACAAATAATCTTAAACTAATTGCTTCATGTCAGTGAAATTGCTCTACTAGTTTAAGAAATATGCGACTGCTGTGTACTTTTCCAAAAATTAATCATGTGTCTGAGAATCATCCTGAATATTTTATTTTAATTGGAACTCAAATACATGTATTTAGAAATTGTTCTGTGTCAAACATTGTTCTACTGGTTCCATAAATTAACAATTGCTGAGTTAAAATCTTTTCCATGTTAAACTTTGGGTTCAAGTCGGTCTCGTAGACCCTGTGAACTTCCTTTGAACAAATCTAAATACAAATGTATACATATCTCAATGATAGTGCATAATGAATATTTAAAGATATAGAAATTCTACCAATAATCTTCGGTCCTGCAATTCATGAAATTCTACTTAATTCCAATTTTCAATTCCATTTGATTCGCTTACAAAATGTACATGCTAATTATGCATATGTTTAGTACTATTCAAACTAAAGTATATGCAAATCATGACAGGAAATGTGATATTGAATCAATATGCTGTACAAAATCCCGTGTGTAGTGGTGTGAACATTTATCAAAAGGGTTTAGAAATCTCTTGGAAACCAAGCAGAATGTATGTACTATTATAGCTTCTACAACAAAAAGCCAAACTCTATTAAGTTTTTTCACATTTATTTTATTGCATAAGTGCCTTAAAGGCATATTGTCTAGGATTTGGTGAAAAATTTTAACTGTCCATAAATGATTTATTTAAGCTATCATTAAACAGTTATGCTGCAAAAGATAGATTGGTGTTCTTTTTTTTTTTTGGACATAAAAGACTCAAAACTCAGAAACTATCGTTAACGGAATTATTGTCCAGGATGACAAAAATTCAAAGTGAAAGTAACAACGCCACCAATAAAAAACGGAAGTTCGGAACTCTCGGGATTTTAGCTTTGCGGTAAGGAAAATACTGTTAAGATTCAAACACTTCAAATTGCCAAGCTCGTTTAATGTTGTTTGAATCTTAACGTTTCGTAGCGTATTCGCCAATAATTCGGTGTTTAATCTTCATTTTATGAAGGTCAGTACAGAAAACGACAATAATGTTGGGTATGACAAATTACGGTTTTTGGTAGACAATATGCCTTTTAAGGTCCACGGTACATAGACGAAACAACTGATAAAAGAATTATAATCACAATCCCTCAAATATTCTCTTCAAATGGTCATGCTTTATTGTTTCACTATAATTTATGGTAAACCCCATACAGGGGATTCTCGAGAAAAAGGAAAAGGAAAGGAAACCATCCCGATCATTCAAATTCTTATTTCGCTGCCGAGGTCCTAACCAAGTCATGGTGGAGACCGCTAAACGTAACCACTGTTAATGTACCCATGGTTAAGTAGCTTCCTTGCAAGTAGAAACACGTTATCAATGAAATCTTTATAGGAATCACAAGTCCCGGAATATTGTATTAGCTGAGAGACTTATGTTCCCAATGTGAACATCAAAATCAACTCTTTTGTCATTTTCATTCTTAATCTGTCCTCAATGTCAATTCCTGGGTGAAGCTGAATGCATGAAGCAGACTTAGCTGTAAATATATCTGAGTATTTGATTTATATCCTGGGGTCGATTTCACAAAAAGTCGTAAGTCTAAGATTAATCGTAAGTGTTATCGTAAGTGTAATTTCCAAGCTTTTGATTGGTTGAAATTCACACTTACACCTTAAAGCTGAATATTATTGGTTACTTACCAAATACTTACAGTGGCCGTTATGGTCATGATCATATGGTTGTTAGATTTACAACTACCTGTGCAATTAGTGCTTATCACCACTAATATTGTAAGTTCGAATCCCGCTCAGGCGAGGTGTCCTCGATACAACCTTATGTGAGACAGTTTGTCAGTAATTTGCGGCAGGTGGGTGGTTTACTCATGATATTCCGGTTTCTTCCACCAATAAAAACTTACGTCACGATATAAATGAAATATTGTTGAAGGTGGCATTAAACATCATAACCCTAACCCTTAATACTGACAGAAATATAAATAAAATAGTAAATGGTCAGATATTTTTGTCGACCTTTCATTTATTTGATAAAACATCATTAACACTGTAATCTTCCCACGCACTACTTTTTTTCTTTAAAGTTTTGAATGAATAACAGCATGTTCTAAAATGTAATTACAAGCCTAGTCAGCATCTTGAATCGTTTGAAGACGCAAAATATCTACGTCTAACAATTATACAAGACCTGTGGAAATTCTGTGTGAAACGTGAATATACCATCAGCTTCCTAGATGACATCTTAAACATCTGTCCTCAAAGGACAAACCTATATCAAAATCTAAATTTATAGATACAACAATGGGATTTTCAACTGATAACGTGTGGCCATTTTTGCCAGAAGATAAGTTATTAATAGATCACACGATAATCAATTCCAGGAAGACAAACTGACTGTAAATGACAGCAAATGATTACCCTAGAGATGAAATGACAGTTAGAACGTCTCAATGACACTTCCTATTCCCCGTTTGACCTTACAGTAAAGTCACAATTCATACACAGTCCAAGGAGGAAAAGGTTATCTAGTATATCACCGGTTATCTACAATATCACGTGTTGTCTAATCTATTTAACCCTAACCCTGATTAACCCTTGCACTTTTTCTTAGTATAATCAGTATATTGATTGGTTAATACTCTGGTAGCAGTAGATTATATGCTTGTTATCCCATTCTTTACAGACTTAACGCAAAATATGTTAATTCTGGACCATAAGATTACCAGAGTACTAACACTTGTGATATTAGCTGTCTAGTTTACCAATGTTATAGATAGTCGTAAAATTCGTTAAATACGACGAGTCTGCCAATTAAAAAGCATAACAGAACAGAGCACACATAAACGTCAGTATGTGTTGATGCTACCTGTATACCACAGGTAGGTGTTTTTTTATATTTATATTGTGCAACATTTAAAAAAATTTAAATAATAATCATATTCTTCCAATATTGAAATATCTGGATACATATACAAAAAAAACATATATGTCTATGATAGTTTTCTTATGGTAGTAAGAAAATAATATACAAAGATGAAAATCAGCACAACTGTATTGGTGGTATCAAATTTCAATTGTCATAGAATACAATTATATGTTAGGAAAATAACTTGTGATATTGTATACGACTGTTGTGTTATACAATCACGTGTAGTTATCAGATCAATTCGCGTGTCAATTTCTTCTAAAACTGTCAATTAATTGATTATTTAAACTCAGTTTGACCATTTATTGACCAAATATTTCATTATTAAATGAAAGGTTTCAAAATTGACCGGAGCAGTAAGTGAATGCTATACAAACGTCAACACTTAGAATTGGAAACGCCCTTGGGTGTCTGGACAGATGTACGTGTCGTATTTCATATGACGTCAACAATGACGTTTTAACACACGAGACATACAGGCAACTGCTAATAAAGAAACGTTAGAAGATATCAGAGAGGTAATCAGAAACCGTAAATCCAGGAAGCACAGACAATACAATGATCAAAATAAAAAGATAAAATGACAAACAATGATTTACAAAACACTACAAAGAAAAACTAAGGATCGCTCCATGGGAACCCCACTAAATACCAAGGATGAACTCAGATCTTCCAAACAATCGTCCCTGCTTCACATGTTGTACCCGACGTTTTACTATGGTTACAAACCTGGTAGTTATATATCGCTTGTATATTTTAGCGCTTTAGCAGACTTTCTATAGTAAATCCTTGTCCGCTTTTTTTTTAAATGACAGTATGAAAGCCATGATATCGCATTGCTTCGATTGAGACTTTTTAATCTTAAGCATGAAAACAGGAATGAAATATCGTGTTTTCCTTCCTATCCAGAGAAATGAGTGGAAGCATTTCAAAATCAAATTCTTCCATATAAACAGCTATTGTTCTTCTATAACCAGAAATGATTAGTTGTTACGTATTTTGTTTTTGTCAAAGATAATAGGTCTGAGAGGCTTCTAAGATGTTTACTAAAGCTGGGATACAAATAATCTGAAACTAATTGCTTCATGTCAGTGAAAATGCTCTACTAGTTTAAGAAATATGCGGTTGCTATGTACTTTTCCAAAAATTAATCATGTGTCTGAGAATCATCCTGAATATTTTTTTTAATTGGAACTCAAATACATGTATTAATAAATTGTTCTGTTTCAAACATTGTTCTACTGGTTCCATAAATTAATGGTTGCTGAGTTATTAGATCTTCAAAATTATAATTCAGTCTATTTATAATTGCACTGCCATTTGCATATCTTTTTTCCATGTCAAACTTTGGGTTCACATCGGTCTCGTATACCATGTGAACTTCCTTTGAACAAATCTAAATACAAATGTATATTTTACAGTACAAATTGGAATCCAGTAGGATCCGACATCCTACTAGTACAAATTGGAATTCCAATTTCTACTAGTATAAATTGGAATTCTGATTTGTACTGGATTTAAGCCAGTATAAATCAGAATTCCAATATCTACTAGGACAAATCAGGATATCCAGATTTGTACTAGGAGGATCCTGGATCCTACTAAGCTTTCAGTAGCATTCAGAATATTACTGAATTTAAAGCTTAGTACGATTCTGGATATTACTGAATTGAAAAACATAAAAATATGTAAAATTTGTGAAATATAAAATAAGTCTTCTGCGATAATTTAATTTCAAATAGTGAGAAAAATACATTTTAATGCAATTTTGGATTAAGTTTCCTATTTATTACAACATTTGGTCAAAGTTTGTTTGTGGCATTTGCTTGAGCAAGGTATCTTAGATTTGCGGCATGAACATCACACTGTATTACATTTTCCAGCACAGTTACATGTGGATACCAGATTAGCAGTTTCATTTACTGTCCGGTTTTGCTAACCAAAGGGTATGCCCAAGAAAACTTACTAAAATTATCTCTAGCATGCATTTTATAACGAAAATCATTATCTGGTATACTTGTCATGTCAATTAAATCAATTTGTACTCTAGTAAGAAATCCTAAGGAAATAATGGGCTTTCCAGCTCTGGGCTTCTTCCGAAGTTTTTGTGTGGAACATGTCGTACATGCTTCGATGTATAAGCCTATAAGATGTAAACCGATTACAGCACAACTTTTTTTAACTTCATGCCAAGTTTTATTCCTACCAGAATGTTCAGTTCTCAAGTGACATTTGTGAATAACATTGAATACCTCATATCTTGTAACAACAGGACACTCACTTTTCAAGCAAATTAGAATGTCCTTTTCCCCTATAGTAGTCTTCCTGAAATTGTTTTTGGCCCAGTGTTTAAATTTTGCCCCCTCTTCTGTTTTATGTCCCTTCTCTTTGTCAAGGCAGTTTATGATAGCTTCATATCTAAGTCCAGAGAGAACAAACTTTTCTTTGTCATAATGTTTTGGAAGATCTTCATATTCCAAAAGTTTCATATAAAATAATTCTTTGTGGTCTTCCATTTCACTCTCACTTACAATGAATTTAGAAATGATTACAATTCATGAGGCGAGTTAAAAAGTTATGTGACTGTCCTGTCAGGTCAACCTTTAGGGGGGATAAAGTAATAATTATACACCGTATACCGAAGTGTATAACTAACTTACTCCCCGGGTTATTCTAAATACACGAACTATTCATTACAGATTGTCATAGAAAACAAAAACAATAAATACAGAAACATTTAATTCCATAAAACGATACATTTTTGTGGTTTCCCCATTGGGTACCCCTTCTTTAAAGATAGGTTGAAGGACTGAGTTGTATTAAATTGATTGGTAAATAATGAAAGATAATGCTGAATACTAATTTAGTTAGGTATTCAATAAGTACCTATATTCATTTACAACATGATCTTTAGGAATGATAGACGTATTATATTGAACTGAACTTTTTGTAGAAAATGGATATTAACCATATTGTCACAAATATTACTCAGAACAGCCAAATAAAGTAAGTAAGAATATATATTGAATATTACAAAGTATTTTTCGAACAATAAACTGTTAAGTTTTTAAATGCGCATTGAACATGTCAATGTTTTTTTACTACGGAAAACAGACTTGGATCCAGACAATTGAAAAACGGGTTTCAGAATTAAAAAAAAAGGTGATTACAGTCTAATTTCTCACAATTTTAACATAATTTTAAAAAAATTTCCGAGAAGAATGGGGAGCCCCCTCTTCGGAATCCTCCCCACCGGTTCCACCAATGGAATTTTTTTTGAAAGAGTGCGACATTTAATGTGTTTTCCCTTTACAAAGCTTTCCCAGTCAAGTTTTTTTTCAATTATGTATTATAATTTAGTTTTTCCTTTTTTAACAATTGCTTGGATGTTTTAGACTATAATTCATTAACAAGATTGTTTTACTATACTTCATTAATAAAATCTTTATGTTTTCTTTTTCAGTTTTTCAAGATCCAGTTTTCGTTTTATCTTCAGCTGAGTTGTAATTAATTACTTCATCGTTGTAGGCACAATAGGCCGTGCTCATAGGGTTTGAAGGCAAGGGTTTCCAGAAACCCCTGCCGTCACACCCAGTGAACACAGGCTATTGCTCTAATAACAATAAAGTAATTCATAGTATGCAGTTTCAGAAATAGAAAGTGTATGATTTAACAATAGACCTGGGGTGTAAGTATTAAATAAAGATTAGTGATCATTGATCATACAAATATATTTATTTAGCTTTTACTGATTTTACCTAAGGGACATAAAACAGAAGATTTGTATTAAAAAAGTGTTCATATTTATTTTTTCATGTTTATCCTTTTTTTCAATTTTTTATTTCAGTAGGATCCTGGATCCTCCTAGTACAAATCTGGATATCCTGATTTGTCCTAGTAGATATTGGAATTCTGATTTATACTGGTTTAAATCCAGTACAAATCAGAATTCCAATTTCTACCAGGAGAAATTGGAATTCCAATATGTACTAGTAGGATTCTGGATCCTACTGGATTCCAATTTGTACTGTAACATATACATAGCTTAATGATACTGCATAATGCATATTTAAAGATATAGAAATTCTACCAATAATCTTCCGTCCTGCAATTCATGAAATTCTACTTAATTCCAATTTTCAATTCCATTTGATTCGCTTACAAAATGTACATGCTAATTATGCATCTGTTTAGTACTATTCAAACCAAAGTATATGCAAATCATGACAGGAAATGTGATATCGAATCAATATGCTGTAGAAAACCCCTGGTCGGGTGGTATGGAAATTTACCAAAAGGGTTTAGCAATCTTCTGGAAACCAAGCAGTATATATGTACTAAAATAGCATGTATTACAAAAGACTACTAGGTTGTATAAATTTCAAATTTGTTTTGTTGTTTACTTTCTGAAAGTCCAACAAGTGCAATAAGGTCGTCGTCACAAAGAACTGATAAAAGAATCGTAATCAAAATATCTCAAATATTCTCTTCGATTGACAAGACTATTCTCTATTCTTCTAGTATTGTCATCTCCTGAGGGAACTGTTTTCCTATGCCTCACCAGACAACACTATAGGAAAACTGTTCATGAGGGAGAAGACAATGATGTGTTTAGTACATGACATCACATTCTGGAGATAAAAGAAAAAAAACACACCTAAATTCAACAATATGATAATACTAGCAAAATTTCCAAACTTCGCTATGTTGACAGCAAACGATAAACAGACAATGGTGTCGTCTTTTTAAGGGAGGTAAAAAATATATATATAAATAACGCGGAAATATCTATTCCAGAGGTGTATATACACATAGTCCCCGCGGGAACTCGTTTCAAACTGATACAGTTCCCGTCCCTAGATTTAGTCACCCTTTGCCAAGATTATGCATAAACTGTCCAAAAATAGTAAACACTAATCATCCAATCAAAATAAAGCATTCATTTTCATATAGTATATATAATAATGTTAGAATACAACTAAATTAATAATAAAACCATTAAGTTGAATTTGTCTTCTTTATTTACTTTCTCAATATCTACGATATATTGCTGTAAATTTTGATTATTTTCGTCTGCCAGTTTTGTTTGTTTTTGCAGTTTAAATGTCGAAAAGATGACAAATAAAGTTGTACGATTTCAGAATATCTGTTACAAATCGTGTTATTATCACTAATAAAGCACGATATATTTAGTTGCTGACTTTTTTTAGGAGAGCTCTCCGAACTCAACTTGCCAAAATAAAAAAGTGTGTACGGATTGGGTTTATATGTTTAAACTCTTGATCTATGTACCCTTTGAACGTCCTCTAATGCCAACCAATGGTAATGCTTGAGCCTTATATTGATTCTAGTTTCACTATAACTTAGGGTAGACTTCATAAAGGGACTTCTCTAGAAAAAAGAAAGGAAAGGAAGAAGAGTTTGAAGATACCAAAGGGGCAATCAGAAACCGTATATCGAAGAAGAATAGACAACACAATGACCAAAAGAAAAAGTACAAAAGAACAAACAACGATCTACAAAACATACATATATTATAAAACAAAAGATCGAGTAACACGAACCCCACTAAAACCGGGGGTGAACTCAGGTGCTCCCGAAGTGTAAGCAGTTCCTGCTCCACTAGTGGCACCCGTCGTGTTAATCTAGTTGCAAACCCGGTAGTAAGTCGTGAATGAGGAAAGGACCGGGAAGTGTTTACGACAAGTGGAACATATTCGTGGTCATTTGTGACACAGATAATCCATAACGGTCAACCAAGTCATGGTGGCGACCGTAAAAATATTTCGAAGTGATGACTTCAACTTGACCAAAATGAACCCTTGGTTCAGTAGCTTCCTTATTAGCAGCAACCCTCTATCAAGGAAATCCTGATAGGAACCACAAGCTCTGGAATATCGTTTCATCTGAGAGAGATATACTCCATATGCAGGTGCTGCTGGAATGTTGCTACATATAAATGGAAAGTTCACAATGGGAAAATTGAAATCTCTTTAGTCGTAAAGTTTCGTTCTTAACATCTCCTCATTGTCAATTTTGAGGTGTAGGTCAAGGTATGATGCAGACCTATCTGTATATGTGGTATTCGTTATTTCAAGCTCAATGGGGTAGATGCGATCAACAAAATCAACAAACCTAAAATACTTAGTGAAAGAATATTATCTATATAGCGAAACGTGAAATTAAAGGATCGAGCTGAAGCTAGCCCGATCCTTTATATACTCGTTTCGCTGGTGAGGTCCTAGCCAAGTCATTGTGGAAACCGTTGGACGTATCCACTGTGTATGTGCCCATGGTTCAGTAGCTTCCTTGCAAGTAGAAATTGTTTATCAATGAAATCTTTATAGGAACCATAATCTCCGTAATATTTTGTCAGTTGAGAGACCTATATTTTCCATATCCAGGTGCTGCTGGAATGTTGCTACATATAAATGGAAAGTTCACAATAGGAAACTTGAAATCATCTCTTGTATCGTTAGGTGTTATTCTTAATATGCCCTCACTGTCCATTCCTATCCTATGTGAAGGTGAATGCAAGAAGCAGACTTATCCGAGTAGTTCAGTTATATCCTGCATAGTAAGTAGTACCTTAAAGCTGAATATCATTGTTTAGTTACTAAATACTTACAGGGGTCATCGAGGTCGTGATCGCATGATAGTTGGATTTACAGCTACCTGTGCAATCAGTGTCTATCACAACTAACGTTGTGAGTTCGAATCCCGATCAGGTAAGATATACTCGATACAACATTATGTGAAAATGTTTGTCAGTAACTTGCGGCAGGTGGGTGGTTTTTACATGGTACTCCGGTTTCCTCCACCAATAAAAACTTACCGTCACGATATAAATGAAATATTGTTGGAAGGTAGTATTCAACATCATAACCCTAACCCTTAATACTGACAAAAACATAAAAAAAATAGTAAATGGTCAGATATTTTTTGTCGACCTTTCATTTATTTGATAAAACATCATTAACACTGTAATCTTTCCCCGCATGACTATTTTCTATAAAGTTTTGAATGAATAACAACATGTTCTAAAATGTAATTACAAGCCTAGTCAGCATCTTGAATCGTTTGAAAACCCAAAATATCTACGTCTAACAATTATACAAGACCTGTGGAAATTCTGTGTCAAACGTGAATATACCATCAGCTTCCTTGATGAAATCTTAAACATCTGTCCTCGAAGGACAAACCTATATCAAAATCTTAATTTATAGATACAACAATGGGATTTTCAACTAATAACGTGTGGCCAGTTTATGCTAGAAGCTAAATTATTAATAGATCATACGATAATCAATTCCAGGGGGAAGAAATGACTGTAAAAGACAGCCAATGATTGCCCTAGAGCAAGTTAGAACGTCTCAATGGCGGTTCCTGTTCCACGTTTGACCTTACAGTAAAGTCACAATACATACACAGTCCAAGGAGGAAAATATGATCTAGTTTATCACGTGTTATCTAGAATATCACGTGTTATTTCATCTATTTAACCCTAAATCTGATTAACCCTTATTTTTGTTCTTTGTATAATCAGTATATTGATTGATTAATATTCTGGTAGCTGTAGATTATTTGCTTGTTATCCCATTCCTTACGGACCTAACGCAAAATGAGTTAATTCTGGACCATAATACCCGGGGTATTACCAGAGTATTAATTATAATAAAAAGAGATCAATACATGACCTTTTCCATATCAGCTCGTATCATCCCGAGACCCCCATATCAGCCTGAGACACAGTCTAGGGCTGATACGGGTCGAGGGTTGAAAGCCGGGATGATATGGAAAAGGTTATGTATTAATCTGTTTATCATATACTTCCGACAAATTGTTCTATGAAACAAATAAACAAAACGAAATAAATAAATGAATTTATCACATAATTGGCATTAATATGCTTGTTTTTTGCATATGTGTAACGACCGGAAGTAATCTAGCCATAATTTCACCCCAGGCTGATAACCCATATCAGAGACGTCTCGTGCAAAAAATCCATAATAGTGCGTCTCGTGCAAGTTACTTCCGCTAGTTCCGGTGTCGTCTGTTTATAAACATTAACTGACACACAAAGATGAGAGGGAGAAGGGGATCTCATCACTATTCACGAAAAATGATTTTTACTAATCACATTTCACGGGAAGTAAATTATGATGATTACACTTCTTGAAAATTATGAAACCCAACGTAAATTGTTGAAGGTACGTTTGTACCCTTGTCGCCTTGTTGCATCCCTACTAATCATGCCAACAAGAATCGATGGAGGTGGCCAGTATGACAGTAAGGATGCCTATAATATTGACAAATTGAGTTGAGAGGGAAACATTGTCATCAAGAAGCCCACATTAAATAAAAATCATAGAAACGTTCGATGATAGAAGATTATCACGGAGAACGTAAAATTATTTTGAATGAACACGATTCACGAGCAATGTCCTCTTCACGATTCACGGTAAATAAAAACCTACACTAAGGAATCACATCTATATTATATGTTTCAACATGCCTTCATAGGAAATGTTGCCATTAATATTGATTGATGATAGAGATGCTCTTGTTCAACAATAGTGTTCAGAGAATGCATCTGTTGAATACACAATGGAACTTTCATATAAAGTCATTTAATTATTTCATTTTGTTTATTTGCTTCATAAAACAATTTGTCGGAAGTATATGATAAAAAGATTAATACATGACCTTTTTCATATCATCCCGGCTACCGGTATCATCCCTCGACCCATATCAACCATCGACTGCGTCTCGGGCTGATATGGAAAAGGTCATGTATAAATCTCCATGTATATGGAAGTTTAAGTGTGTATTCAACATTTTCAGAACACTATTCCCAAACAAGATCATCTCTACCCCCATAGATATTAATGGCAACATTTCATATGAAGGCATTTTGAAACATAGAAAATATAGATGTGATTCTTTAGTGTCGTATTTTTTTTATATTTATCTTGAATTATGACGAGGGAATTGCCCGTGAATCGCTTTAGTTCAAAATCATATTACGGTCTCCGTGATATAATCATTTATCATCTAACGTGTCTGTGATTTTTATTTAATGTGGTTTTCTTGACGACAATTGTTTCCCTCTCAACTCGATTTGATAATATTACAGAATATTTCCTGTCACACTGGTCACTTCCCCCGATTCTTGTTGACACGATTGGTAGGGAAGTAACAAGGATAAACCCGTACTTTTAACAATTTACGTTGGGTTTCATAGTCTTCAAGAAGTGTGATCATCATAATTTACTTCCCGTGAAATGTGATTAGTAAAAAGTATTTTTCGTGAACCGTGATGAGACCCATATCTCCCACTCAACGTTGTGTGTCACCAGAAATACCGGAAGCAACTTGCACGAGAGGCACTATTATGTGTTTTTTTGCACGAGACGTCTCTGGTATGGGTTATCAGCCTGGGGTGGAAATATGGCTAGTTTACTTCCGGTCGTCACACATGTGCTGTGTTTTTTTCCCCCTTTGGTTTGTCTCCGTCTTTCGTCTTGTGTACCCGATGTGGACAGTCTCTCTTAATTGTCTATTCTTGGACGCACCTTCGGTTTCTCTAACTCTTGTTTAAAATATTCTTCTGAGTATTTGATTATTTTTTTCATAGAATTTAAATAATAGTTGGGTGATTATTTAAACATTTCAAATACATGAATATATACTCTTTACAGACCACATGGGTATGTGACTGCATTTTTGGGAAAGCTTCGAATGTTTAGAACAAGCTATGAATTATACATCAAACATAATCATAAATAGTGATTTGAATGTTGATTTATTACATGAAAACAGCAACACATTATCAGGATTGATTTCTGCATTTAATATCATGAAATTAAGTAAGAAACCCTCAAGAAAGGATGTCACTATATACAAGAGTGAGTGAGTGAGTGAGTGAGTGAGTGTGAGTGAGTGAGTGAGTGAGTGAGTGAGTGAGTGAGTGAGTGAGTGAGTGAGTGAGTGACAATTCAGTAATTTTCCAGCTATATTATGGCAAGAACAAGTTAATTTTCAATGAGATGATGATGAAGTCCGCTTTGTACTAGACTAACACTCTGAGTTGGATTTTCATAGTGGCAGCTCACTGACATAACAGTTCGCGAATAGACATGTTGCTCCACTCTTACACATTATTCTGATTCCGAGCCAGCCAGTATTTTCTCTTTCTCCTTAATGCAGCGTGCTTAGCGGAGAAGCAACAAATATCAATTGTATAGTCATTGGTTTGACCCGACCGGAGCTCGAACCTACGTGTTCCATATGTAAAACAGGAACTGCTTATCCTTTCGGTTCACTCCCAGCATAGTGGGGTTTGTGTTGCTCGATCTTTAGTTCTCTGTGTAGAGGTTTGTAGTTCATTGTTCGTCCTTTTGGTCATTGTGTTGTCGGTCTGTCCGTCCGTTTACGGCTTCTGATTACCCCTTTAATGTCATCAAACTTTGCTTGATCCAATCTTATATATATTGATAGACTCTGAAGTAATGAACATCAACAGGGATATAGGTGATCATGATGCAACCTTAATAAATATTTTAAAAAATACCGTCCTTACTGAAGAAATCTTGTACGAGTAATACAAACGTAGATATCTAATTTAGTGCGCACGACGCGTTTCAGGAATAACCTTCATCAGGTACGTT
>MJUT01053115.1:257655-281419 GCA_002080005.1 Gigantidas platifrons | reverse complement strand
ATTAGAAGTCCGTTTCTATAAGGATTATCTCATTAGAAGTCCGTTTCTATAAGGATTATCTCATTAGAAGTATACACAAGTCACAATACTAGCGAAATTTGATCAAACTTCTTTTGGTTATATATCATTAATTCTTTTGTAAAATATTTAAACTTTAGATTTTTATTTTGTAGCATATTGATAACAGACATGTATAAGTGCATATATTTAGTCATTTTCAATCAGTTCAAGGCGAAGTTCTAGAACAAGGTAGATTGGGCGTAAGTACATTTGTATGGTAAATATATATCATATTTTTTTTAATCTTCTGCACATAAATTTTTCAGGACATAATCTCTTTCTTTTTCTTTTGGCCATTGTGTTGTCTGTCCTTCGATTTACGGATTCTGATTACCCATTTGGTATCTTCAAACTCTTCTAAATTATTTACACTATCGCATTGATTGATTGATTGATTGATTTAATTGGAATTTCATAGTAAAGGCCACAGGCACTTGTTTCATTCAAAAAATATATGCCCCCTCCTCTTCTTTAGTTCAAGGTAATCATCTGCTCTTTTCCCCTTCCCCACTTCGCCTCAATATTTTTCGCTTATTTGTGATCCTTTCGCTGACCCAATTATATCGTTACACTCCAGAGATATTTCTCTTTTCGACTGCCACATTTAAATATACCTACCGGGCCCCCCTCGGACGAATTAGACAAGAATATTCAGCGAACGTCGCATTTTCTATTTTTCAGTCATTGAAACGGATACAGCCACTTCCAGTTTGCGCTGGATTTTTCATATGCATTCGGAATTCTCTAGACCGGCCATGTGTAACAATGCCATCATGATCATCTCCTCTCAAATGTAAAGTAAGCCTTTAAAATACAGATAATTGTTCCAATGCAGATTATAAAAATATGTTCAACTCCAAATTACTGACATTTGATTTTTAAAGCACCTTTTATTTAGTTTCTAAATCAATTTAGATCGGACCGGAAATGGCTGTATCCGTTTCAATGACTGAAAAATAGAAAATGCGACGTTCGCTGAATATTCTTGTCTAATTCGTCTGAGGGGGGCCCGGTATGTATATTTAATCATGACAGTCGAAAAGAGAAATATCTCGGGAGTGTAACGATATGATTGGGTCAGCGAAAGGATAAAAAAATAAGCGAAAAATATTGTGGCGAAGTGGGGAAGGGGAAAGGGCAGATGTTTACCTTGAAGTAAGGAAGAGGAGGGTGCATATATTTTTGAATGAAACAAGTGCCTGTGGTACAGGCTCACTGAAACATCAGTACACGGGTAGACAGGTTGCTCCAATCGGAAATATTATCCTGATTCCGAACCAGCCCGTCTTTGTTCCTACTTTTTAATTCTGAGTGCGGAGAAGCAGCAAATAAAAATGTAATATTCTTTGGTTTAACTCGACAGTGTCTCGGGCTAACGAACTACTTCTCTTGAGACAAACTTACATGAACAATAACATGATATCGTATAAAAAAATAAATAACATTTAACAAATCAGAACAGGGATGCACCTATACTGACTGTCCGTGTCGGACCAACAGGCAGTCAGAGACGTTAAAAGTTCACCTATATTGCTACAAAGAAAACATGATTTGACGGATAGGTCGGAAATAACCTTTCAATGGCTACTCCTAGCAAACTGTTTCTCATAATGATCTCTTTCAATTTGTCTTTCAGTTGCCATGGCGAAAATATGTTTTTCATATAACAGTTATTGTCCTTCTCTTACTAAAAAATAAGTAAGTTTGGACTAGGTATTGAGAGGGGGACAATATCTTGAATGTTTTCACTTCAATAAATGCTTGGGACAATTGTTTTTACCAAATGTGTTCTACCGAACACTCTCATACGTACTAGATGTATAGTTTAGCGTATCACATGGGTGGCGTAATTGTTTACGTAGTTGCATCGAATGTGAGTTCGATTTCTGTTCGGGTGACCCTAAAGACTATAAAATTGAAAATTGGTATCTGCTAGTTCACTGCCTAACATGTGGAATTAAGGAGTAAGAACAAACTTCAGAGTCGGGATTATTTCTCCCTTCGTGCTCTTTGCTCTGGTGAGATAAGTAACCTTATATCTATATTGTTGAACTTGTAGAATATATATTCAGTACGTATAAAAACCTTCTCTCATCAAAATGCAATCAGTTCTCACTATCAAATAGCTGACAAATTAATATGAGCTTACTTGGCGTTAAACAACAATTACTCAATCGCTGACAATGACGTTGTGATCGTGATCGTATGGTAGTTGGATTTACAACTACCTGTGTAATCAGTGCCTATCACCACTAAGCATGTGAGTTCGAATCTCGTTCAGACGAGGTGTGTTCGATACAACATTATGTGATAAAGTTTGTCAGTGACAGGTCAGTGGTGTTCTCCGGGTACTCCGTTTCCTCCGACAAGAAAATTGCCGGCCACTTTATAAATGAAATATTGTTGAAAGTGACGCTAAACACCATAACATAACCTATCTTCAATATTTTGTACCACACTGAGAATTTATTTATCTCAAATATATATTGTAAGGTTCTCTATACTATAGTAATTAGCTATAGTACACGACCTGTACCTATTAAGATTGATTGATCAACCATTGAATGCATGTGAAAACAAAAACAAGACAGAAGCGTTAGACATTGAAAGTGGACAATAGTCACCCGTATCGTATATCGTATCAAATTTCTCTTTAAAACCCACATTTAGCAATAATGTTTTGTGATTGTGTAAGACAATTGACAGAAGAGTAACTCAAAGGCCGGTAACAAACGGTGATTGAAATCACTCAATATCATATGATACACAATAAATATGATATTACATCATAATTTGTAATTTAATTTTAACCCAGCTTACTTCAAAGTCTTTTATCTCACCTATTACTGGAGATAAATTTCAAAATAGAAACACAATTACTCAAAGACTATAATATTCTCATGACAAATGTTCCTTTACTTTCACTTGACGACAGAATAGTAATTGGCATACTGTGTAAACATTCGTTGGAATTCTTTGATATTGTTAAGAAGTTACTTTCGGGAAGTATGTGATTTTCTTTGGGGTCTGCCAGTTTCCGCCATCAAAAAAATTGATCGTTTAATTATATAACTGCTATATTATCGCAAGTGGCATTAATCAACAGTTGCTTATATGTTAGTCAGTTTATGCGTCTGAAATATGTAGGTACAGCAATGAAGCTATACTGTGATTAATCTGTGTTATAAAAAGACATTTTAAACAGTGATGGTCAACCAATATCAATACAACGATTTGATTTGATTTTTTGTGTTTTAACGCCACTTTCAACAATATTTCAGCTATATCATGGCGACCAGTTTTAGTGGTGGAGGAAGCCGGAGTACCCGGAGAGAACCACCAACCATGGGCAAGCAACTGGTAAACTTTATCACTTGCGAGTCGAGTGCACCCTTTTTGTAATTTATGTTACAAAGGCGGGCGCGAACCCACGCCGTATTGGTGATAGGCTTGTATGAGTTGTTAGATCCAACGACCTAACTCATTGAGCCACCCGTGCCCCTCAATAAAACGAACAACATCTCGCTTCAAACCATTGAACAAAAAAGACCACGGCATGTGTCGTTGGAAATCAAGGTCATGGTTTAGGACAGTCACAAAAATATGGCAGGGTTAAAATGGGATATCACCTTTCTCCCTCTGATATTTGTACGTACAACAGACTATATGAATATTCGATAATAATAATAATAATAATAGCATATTTCTTTTCCCGAAAATTATTTTAAGAA
Organism: Gigantidas platifrons; assembly: GCA_002080005.1. Lineage (NCBI taxonomy): Eukaryota > Metazoa > Mollusca > Bivalvia > Mytilida > Modiolidae > Gigantidas > Gigantidas platifrons. Next base: position 277,628 of record MJUT01053115.1, on the reverse strand, counting down.
TGCAAAAATGTAAATTTGTAATTCAATAGAATCGACGAAGTGGTGACGAAAATATTTTTATTTTTTAAGATGAGAAAAATGCCAACGAAAGAAGTTCCGAACATAATTAAGAAAAAAGATGGCAAGGTCATTTGCAGTGAACATGGGGAAGAGGAAGTGGGAATGTACTGTAAACAATGTGGAGCTCTCGTCTGCAGCGGGTGCATTGAAATACGTCATAGGTCACATGATATAGTAAGCGTAAAAAGTCAAGCATTGGAAGATAGGAAAACGTTGATGAGACTCATTCCTGGGATAAAACAAAATGTTATTCCAAGCTTGAAGGATAATTTTAAAGTTATCAAAGAATCTCGAGACTCTACAAAGGCTGAGTTTAGTAACCTTATTGAACAAATCAATGCACGCAGTCTTGAACTAATAAAAGAAATTAATTTAGTTCGTGATCGCATGATACAAGATTGCAAATCTAATCAAGAAAAGACAACTGCGTTTTTGAATGAAACAGAGGCTAAAATTTTAAACGGAATTCATGTATTAGAAAAGTCGATGAAATCAAGTGAGGATGTACTGAGGCACGACCGAGCTGATCGAAACTCAGAAATAGTCCTCGAAAGAATAGAGTTGGACTCAACCCTTGAAGAATACCCAAGCAAAAGTCCAAAACTTGGGTTTCCAGTATTTCAGGCAGGTTTAAGTGACGAAAATGTTATGAAGCATATGTTTGGTGGTTTTCGAGGAAATTTCAAACGCGATTTTGACCCTATTATTCCTTTCCAGAAATATTCAGCAATGGCTAAAAAGCTTAAGCCAAATATAGTCTCTTCGTTTAAGTACAAAACAGATATACGAGCAATGTGCATTGTCGACACAAACTCTGTATGGCTAGCACCCATAAATCAGTATACTGAACTAGTTAAAGTTGATCGTACCGGAAGAGAACTGGAGAGAAGAAATACAAGTTTCCAAGTTTATGACATAACGATCACTAACAGTCAAAGTCTCTTAGCAACAAATGCAGAGAAGAAGTCTTTGATGCAAATAACGGAAGATGGCATTCAAAAAGAGGTTGCCGATCTTCCGCTTCGACCACGTGGTTTATATGCTTGTAAAAATGGCGACATTTTACTCTGTCTCTGCGATGCCGTCGACTTTCCGATTCATAAAGATGGGAAGCGTCAGGTCGTTAGAATGGATAAAGATTATGTTATAAAACTGACAATTGAAAGTTACGAGGGCGGTAGGTTATTCACACTTCCCGATAGAGTTGCCGAAAATGTCAATGGGGATATTTGTGTTATAGATCGTACCGGGGGAGGCAATAGTCATCTCTGTGTTTTCTCGAGCTATGGGAAATTTCGATATTCATATCCAGACATTTCCTTCGAACAACAGGAACAGGCCATCCCTGGACATGCCCTCAAGAAACATTCATTTCGAGATGTGTGTTGTGACTCCTTGGGTAACATTATCATTTCTGATGAGAAATCCAACGAGATTATCGTTCTTACAAAACATGGCGGACGAAAATGTCTACTTACTAATCGTCTGCAGCGAACGGGACTTAACCTTACTCCTCACTTTTATCGTCCATCAAGTTTGGGGCTTGACAGTGATGGAAAACTTTGGATTTTACAAAAACAGGGCATTACTGTTGTAGATTTGTATAGTCAATGGATGCCTACCATGCCCAGACCGCCATTAGTCGCAAATACGCCTCGTTAAATCCAGGTTTTCATCCTGTACATATCATTTCACCAACACCTTTTTTTTTGTTTTTATATGCGTATACACTTTGTGCAAGTCTCAAATGATGAATGCTAATCAATGATAGTATGATCTCACCATTCACAAAAGGACCGTCGTGGTCGTGATCGTATGGTAGTTGGATTTACAACTACCTTATGCAATCAATGCCTATAGTCACTAAAGTTGTGAGTTCGAACCCCGTTCATGGTCAGGTGTACTCGATACAACAAAATTCAATAAAGTTTGTCATTGACTTGTGACAGGTCGGTGATATCTCCAGGTACTCCGGTTTCATTCACCAATAAAACTGACTGCCACGATATAACTGAAATATTGTTGAAAGTGGCGTTAAACACAATACAACATAAACAACCATTCACAAATCTTTTCTGGAGTTATTTCCTTGTCTTGTACATACCACAGTAAAATTGATGAAATAAAATTCTCTGCGAGTGCAAAGTGTTCTAATATTTCAACTGTGATTTTTATCTCCCCTGCCCCGACTGTTCTGGTAAATTATTGCCATATCTTACTCTCTGCATCTCTAAAACTACTGGTTTGCGTGAACCAAAATTTGGCATGAATCTCGACCAAGGTTTTGAAATTCATACTGATTGACTAAATAGTTTTGGAGATTCTTTTTTGCTTTAAAAAAACTGAATTTTGATATGTTTACGCCACATATTGGGTAGAAATTAATTATATTTCAGGACGTAATGCAAAATGCCTGTAGAAGATCTTGCAAACATCATTTGGAGATGTAGTCTTAGAAAAGTTTATTTTTTTATTTTTCGCAAGTCAGGAACAATATTTTTCCATAGCGTCCATATGTTTTGGCAGATCAAAACGAATTTTTCGGTGTTAATTATACCATGGCTTTTGTTGAAGACCCCGTCCATAACATAATGTTGCCTATGGTTTATAGCGAGACTCTATGGCATTACAAACCATCAAAAAATATGGAATACAACTTACCGTAGTGAAATGTAAGATTGATGTATTGCTTATGCTGTTGTTTAATGGTGAAAGTGTAATCAGTGATGGTCAACATTTTCACCAATATCAACAAAACGAACAACTACCTCTCGCTTCAAATCGAACATGACGGGTGTCGATTGAAATCCAGGTCCCGTCGTGGGTTACTTGATAATTGGATTTTCAGCAGCGTTAACGTTACAGATAGAAACAGCTATTTTCAATTTTCAACAATATTTCATTTATTTTGTGGCAACCAATTTTATTGATGGTGGAAACAGGAGTACACAGATCCTACGCAAGTAACTGACAATCTTGATCGTACGGTTATCACGTAAGGTTTTATCGAGTACACCTCGCCAAGGATACTTATTCTGTAGATAGATACAAAAGTCTAACTATATACGACCGTGGTCGCTATGAGTGTGTTCTTTTAAGAATAACAATCACAGTCTAGGAACCTGTACACCTGAAATCTCTTTTTGACGTGCTCTTCTGTAAACTGCATTACGGTTTCGGTGGAAATCGATTGCTCACGCTTTCAAGGCAGGCAAGTTTTTCGGAATTTATTATCAACAGATACAATGTATCTGTGTAAAAAAGTTACAGAATGTACATGATTCATTACTCTAACGGACGCTAAAGTTTCGTTGGATAAAATAACGCCACAAATTCAGAATGGAGTATCAAACGTTTGTTTTTACTACCAGAAAAGGTAAACATTCCATTTTTCATGACTAAATGGCTTCCAATTTAGACTGTATTTGCATGGATAGTTTTGGATGTGAGAAGCATTCTTTTTACAAATAAGCGATAAAGAAAACATATTTTTTCCTACTAAAAAATGGATTGAAAAAATTAATGTGCTGTCGGCTGTATGTCTGTTTGACGTCGCATTTGAAAACTGTCTGTACCCTGATTGACCAGCTAAATTTGTATTTTAAAATGTCTATTTATTTAGCAATGCTGAGGTATTCATATCTGTAATTTTGCATAAACTGTGTTCATATCTATTGACATTACCAACACAAGTATCTGGAATATTATTCAAGGATAAAGGGTCAAACGGAACAATTTTATTTTATTCTTTTTAAAAAGAACCTGTTAAAATGGTAAATATGACGCTATACGGCTAATACATTAAAAAAAGCAAAGATGCAGTCCTTGCATACGCATTCTGTCAATTTTTTGGAATACAGGCTATTAGAATTTAATGAAAACATAGAAAAAACTTACCTGCTGTGAAAGTGTAAGATGTCGAATTCCACCGAAACCGTAATGCAGTTTACAGAAGAGCACGTCAATAAGAGATTTCAGGCGTACAGGTTCCTAGACTGTGACAATGTATTTTGTTTTATGTCGTACTGCCTACAAATCGACAGTTAAGAGTACCGCCCATCAATTGCAGGCCATGAGCCATTTCACACTCATTTAAGGATATGAGTTTTGCTCGTTGTTTAAGACCCTACAGTGACTGTGAAATGTAGAACAGCAATAAAAGCACTGTTGCTCTACTTTAATTTACGCCCAAGTGTAATGTTGAATAGTCTCTCATGTTCTTTTACATCCATATCTTTTCTTACTTATTAGTTAGGAGTGTATTCTCCAGAATGCAATTTTTTTTCTCTAATGTAACGATTACATCGTTTAAAAAAAAAAAATTTTAATTCATCAAACATTTCAAGAGTCTAAGAGTACTTTCATGGCGATCTTGTTATGGCATCAACGTAAACACATGTTTGCATTGATAGTTGCAATGATTTTCATATCACACACTACGAATACAAATCAAAAACCAAAACTTTCCCTTGCATAACAATCCACAATCTTCCGGTTCTGTCTATCACTATCCGCGAAGGAGCGACTATATTTAAATGTCCCTTCTTTTTCAATAATTTAGAGAATCGAACGACTTCATCGCCATTGCTATTGAGTACTATGACTTCATTATTTTTCTTGTCTGCTACAAAAATGTTCGAAAACGTATCACAACAGACATCACTCAACGAAATTTTCTTTGTGGGAGAATTGGGAATGTAGTCGTATTCAGATTCGTTTGGGTACACAAATTTAAGGCTGCCATCTTTGTTCAAGACCAATAATCGGCTGTTTCCGCCGCCTGTTCTGTCTATTATACAGATATCACCGTTGGAATTCTCAACAATTCGATCTGGTATAGTATACTCCACATTGTTAAAATCCCCGCTTTCGATTGGTCTCATTTTTTCGTCCATCCGAACTATTTTCGGCCTACTTCTAATTGTTTTGAAGTCGACGGAGTCACACTGACACATCAAAATGTCGCCATTTTTGCACACGTGTATCCCACGTGGGATTGATCTCAATTCTTTTTTGTCTCCCATGGTACCATCTAGTTTAAATTTAAATACTCTTTTACTGTCTGCATCTGTGGCAATAAATGCATTCCCAATTGAATGTGACATGTCATAAATACGGTGTTCTGCCATTTCTGTTTCTCGTGTCTGTCCATTCGAACTCATCGTGATCAAAAGTCGCTGCCGGGTAACGGGAACCATCAGCATGGCGTCACCTTTTACGGAGCATGCAGATCGGATGTCATATTTCAATCGTAAGACTGCCATTAAAGTAGGTCGCACTTTCCATGTTGAAAATGGTTTGCCTTTCAACAAATTTGTGGACAATAATTCCTCTCTTGTCTTCAAATGAAGTGCGCCACTAAAAACACCAATCATCTGCTCAATAGAGTTGTCATATGAGCTACCAGAAATGAATTCTGGTATTTCAATCTGACCATGACGCTTCTTATATTCTTGAATATCCCAATTTAACCGAAGTCTGGACTGAATCAACGCAGGCGCTTTAGAACTTCCAGTTGTCACTACTTCCTCGGCGGCAGATAGCGATTGTTCCAGTGCTGTAATCCCATTGGTCATATTTTCTTCCAATTCGGCAAAACATGTCAAGATCTTCCTGGAGTTTATTGGTATATGATGCTGTATTTACCTCCCTATACAATAAACAATCATCTGCACAAAGAGCTTAGCTGAAGAGTTTAAGTTTTCAGGTAAGTCGTTTATATAGATCAGGAATAAAAGCGGACCCAAGACTGTACCTTGGGGTACCCCTGAGTCAACTGTGGTTGTGGATGATTTGACCCCTTCTAGAAGTACAAGTTGTTTGCGGTCATGTAGGAATGAGTGAATCCATTTTAGTGTGTTGCTGCGAATGCCATAATAATAATAATATTACCGAGCGTATCGAGGAAAAAACCTGTTTGCATAAGTTTACATCTATCTGGCATATTTTGTATGGTTTTAAAAATAATTTGAAACCCATAAATCCATCAGGGACAGTGGTGCTGCAAACCAAATATTTTTTCTTAATAATTTATTGAATAAAGAGGGAGAGAAATGGACCTTCACGTTAAGAAGCTCTTGTGTTTTCCCAGGAATCAAATTTGCACCAAAATGGTTGATTTATAAAACTATAGGGAACTGTATTCACAATTTACAAAGTCCCTCCTCCCCCTAAAAAAATCTACGCATTTCTTTTGTATTGCGTAATTTTAGGAAAATGAGTAAGGTGTAAACAAATTCTATGTTAAAAAATAAGATAATCGGTTCCGCCATTTTGATTCCTTCTGCGCCACATTGAAACGTGGTACACCCCGCACACTGTTCTATTTGTTCGCACAGAGTGTTCCGTACCACTTCATTCGCTAGAACATGTTCGGCACATCCCGAACATACGAAAGAAATACACCCCTACTGACCCAATAATCATTGAAAATAAAACTGAAAATCTGGTGCTTCTGACTTTCAACATCAAAGTCATCATGCCCATTCACTGAATGATTCAGATCATTGTTCATTGTCTTATGCTGATGTAGTAAAACAGCAAATCCAACCCAAAAGCATTGTTACAACACATTGTTCACCTAACTTAATCACTGACACTGTTGATTCTGAAAAACAGTCATCCGTCAGTCAGATTACAATCACATCAAACAACTCCCAGTCCCAGAAAAGGCAAAAAAAAACAGTAAAAACCAATTCTACACTTCTACGACAAAAAGTTGTAATCCTAATACTCGCCCTGTAAATATGGATTGTACAACTTCAAATTCTCTTTCATCAGTACATGTAACAATAACTGAAAAAGTGTCACTTGATGTGAAAAGTTCTTCCCCCACTAGTTACAAGAAAAATAGTAAACAACATGCAATCATTCAGCTTCAAAATTCAGTTCCTCCATCATCTTCAAAAATATCCATTGATAGAACAATATACAATGTTTTTTCTGTTCCTAGTGATGGAAATTGTTTTTTCCATTCATTGAGCTATTTAATTAATGGAAATTTTGCAATGGCATCAATTTACAGGGAGATGATATGTTCACTTGTCATTCAAAATTGGTCCACATGGGAGGAAAAAATTCAAAATGCTCACAACAATACTGTGACACTACCAAAATATACACAAACTATGCTGTATGGAAATGAATGGGCAACATGTGCTGAAATTGAAACGGCCACTAATCTCTTTAGTATTAAAATAAATATATGGCTTCAGGGAGTGTTTCCAAAAGAACCAACAAAAAATGGCTACAGAAAAATTACTTTTTGTTCTGATAGTACCAATACAGAAGTTCACATGTTGTTATCTGGGGCCCACTTTCAACCAATGAAAAAAGTAGCAAATACATCTTCTTACATTTTGCTTACTCCTGTTATCTCTTTGTTCTTGGTCTTAAAAGTTTAATAATTTAAATTAAATACATTTACTTAAGATTCAAATAATCATGCTAACACAATCAAGTTGCACTGTGTATAATAAGTAAATGTCATGTTTACTTAATGGTAATCTAGTACTAACATATTATGATTATGATCAAGGGAACATTCAAACAAGTCATCAAATCATTTAAAAAGTTGGATAAATTAAAGCCTGTAGATTGCAGATTTTGGACGACTGGTTCTATTTAGTATGATGATTGCACCATAATACGTACATCTCAAATTTTTACAAAGAAATCACTTACGTGGGTAACTGTTGGTCATTGGAAAATTACTAACATTTTTTACCAAGATTGGTTTAGATAGTTTCGACTTAAAGGTGGGTGATGTGAAAATCGCTAACCTTCTCTAAACTTAGAATCATTTACCTCTTTGAAAAAAATACTATAAAGATGTTTACATATCCAAGACAAATATACCCTGAAGTTAGGACAAAATCCCATTCTACCAATATGAGCCTCTGGTGATGAGAATGTGCATACAATTTTCATATCAAAAAGTAAGTGACAGAATTTTGGTTACTGCATGGATTGATAATTAAAATTATCTTCATTGACTTCATACTTTGATTATTTGACAGTTTGCATTTCTTTCAATACATATACTTACAGGTCTATCCTCAAAAGGGAGACTAAGATGTAGTCAGGTCAATGGATTATGAAATTTAAAAAATACACATCTTATTGTATCTAAAAACTTATTTTATACAAACAAATTGGAAATTACTAGTACTTTCAGGGAAAATTGTAAAACTGTTTAGAAAAAAAACATGTTCATGTTTTCATTGAACACAAAACTATTCAATAAAATAGGTATAATCAACTATAATTACTAAAGTTTGATTTATGTTTGAAATATAGGGAATTTGTCCAAAAAAAGAAATTTTAAACTACAATTCTTACATGTGGATCAAGGTCATTGCAGTGTATTGTTTGAAAATTGCAATTATTGCAAAAAATTGACTGTTGACAGTGTTCAATGTGTTGTTAGATACTGTTTTGTTTTATTGCATGATTTTTATTGAAAGAAAAACAATGCTATATTCTAATTTAATAGAAACTACATAAATTGTATCTGAAGGATTTTTTGTGTTTCAATTGCACTTTAGGTTTAAATTTCTCATATAATCATAAAGACCTATGTGTATATTTAATCAATGTGTATATTTGTATATTTAAATGTTCATTTACTATAAATATATATATAAATGTTGTTCAGAGATGTTTATGGAAATATATGATTTCCTTTTTACAATCATCTGATGCAATAATTTACACATTCAGTATACAAAACCACCAGGAATAGGATCTAGTCCTGTGATATTATATTTTTATTTAAAAATAAATATCATTTTCTTTCAGTAAAGAGATGTCAAAGAACAGAATAATGAGAATTATCCTCCACAACTGATTCATGTAGCATGATACAAATGTTTTATTGACAAATGGAGATACTGTACCTTACCACCAAATTGTAAGTATAAAGACAATTGTATATTGTATTATGTTGTATAGTCTATGGTCATATGAAATACAGAACTCTTTTATTTAAAGGATATTGTTACTCTACAGTTGGTAAAGGGACATTTCATTTCCAGCATATCACAATGTGATCATTAGCTATAAAAAAATATATTTCCGCTCGCTTTTAATGTAGCACCTTCATCATATTTATATTAAAATTGTGATTAATAGAGGACGTTAGTCCTCATTACTGTAGAATACCTCGGTAGACCCCCCACGTAGACTACACACTGATGCCCAATTTCTCGCGTCGCTCTCGCGTCTATACTCATTGCGAGAATTGGGGCACCATATAACCCGGATGTGTAAGCCAGCTTAAATCCGAAAGTATCTACTGTCATAAAAAAATAATAATAATAGCAACTTTGTTTTGTTTTAAAAAAATAAAATATTTTATTTTATTCAATAAATTCAAATAATACATCTATTTTGCAACCGAAAAACAAAGGACCATAAAGGGCTACGGCTCCGCAGCTACTCGTGTCACTGCACAGTGCACTGTCACCAATTATTTTCTGATTTCGTAATATTTCCTACTTAAAAATCGTGGATGGTATTTGAAAATGCTTGTGTCAATATTTTTAATCGATAACATATGGATTAATTTGAAAGTAGTAGTTCTTAAACAAACATGGATGATGGAAACCGGGATCGAAACCAAGTGCCGATTTGTCTTGCACCCTCAACGTTTTACAACATATCAACGGCGGATGTAGAAGAAGTAATTTACGATAAAGTAGGTAGAACTCCACAAATATTAAACGAAAAATAGTCTTTTTGATGACTTTAAACATTTAACGAATTTGAAAAAGTCAATGTAATTTGCGTCTTGCCATGTCAAGTTTATGAAGGAAAATGTGTTTTACTAAAATCGTTCAGATCCCCTGATTTATATTTCTACTTTCTGAAGAAATGTTCTGCTCTGTATCTCCAGACGGGAAAGTTCGAGTTGTTAGCAGTGATTGGGATCAGAGGGGGGCATGTGCGATTTATCACATATTCCATCTGAAAATGTCCCATTGAAATCAGAAATATTTACAAAGAATGTTAAAGAATGGCCCATAGAAATTCTGAATGTCAATAGAAAATGTCCCATTATTAAAATTTTAATCCTACATGTAATCACTGTTAGGCAACTGGCATGCATGCACTTGTGCTTCTTTCTGGTCCAGTAAACTGTATTACCTAGAAGGCTAGATTTCGCTGCTATCCATCTAATGTGTCAATATTTTTTATTCTTATACCCTGATTCTTCACATGTGTACAAACTACAGTATAACTATAAGAAGAAGTTAGGTCAAGGTTAACCTAGATACGATAACGTAACCCTCATTCCACTTGTGCTCCATTTAGGGTTACGAATCGGTCTCATTCAACGTATGGGAGCAATGCCCGGAGTGAATCACACCGTGCGGTTTTTTGTCCTAATTCCGTTGTACGTGGTTAGAAAAATTAACGGGTTGAAAGATAAATATATTTAGGTAAACCTTGAGGTGTTAAGTAAACGCTGCATCAATCAATGGTAGACTTATATCCATCTGAAAATTTTAATGCATGAAATCTTCTTTCTGTCCGACATTTTGTTTACAAGTTGCTATTTCACGTGCACTTGCCTCGTTTTGGAGATATCCTTATTTGGATCGATTGCCGTAAAATCGTTGTAACAGTTTTCCATATTTGGCATTGTGATCCATATATGGATAGGCTCCGCCCATCGCGAGAGTCTACGTACGGTGTCATGGCGGACAAGAAACAATTTTCGAATACGAAATAAATCGTGAAGGTAGAAACAGGTATTGTAACACTTATTTCGTATCACCATTACTTAAAAATTGTAGGGAATAATAAGTTATGACCAGATATGCAAAAAGAAAGTTGAAATAGTCACGGAACGAAAATTTTAATTTGCTGCTATACGTTGAATAGGACCGATTCGTAACCCTAAATGGAGCACAAGCGGAATGAGGGTTACGTTATCGTATCTAGTTTAACCAAAAGCAGAAAAAAATGTTTAATAGGTTGAAGAGCTTCTGTTGTATAAAGTATTACATCTAGTTACAAGCTAGAAGATGTTAGTTCAAGTCTAACCATAAACAGAATTTTTTTTATGGGTTGAAGACCTTATGTGGTATAAACAAAGTATTACATCTAGTTACAAGCTAGAAGATGTTAGTTCAAGTCTAACCAGAACCAGAAAAAAATGTTTAATAGGTTGAAGAGCTTCTGTGGTATAAAGTATTACATCTAGTTACAAGCTAGAAGAAGTTAGTTCAAATCTAACCAGAAGCAGAAAAAAATGTTTAATAGAGGACATTAGTCCTCATTACTGTAGACCACCCAGGTAGACCCACATACTGATGCTCTATTTCTCGCGTCTAGGTGTAATACCACTAAACATGGGTACCAGTCGGAAAGAACGTATGGGAAAGTAGTACGTAAACACAAAATGGATTCCTACATTGTTGGATAAAAAATAAACCCTATTAGATATGGCAAAATACTGAATGTCAGCAGAAACCTACAGATTTTAGGATAATTTTTAGCCCATATTTGATGTCCTTGTGGTTTAAAATAAAAAAAAATGATTGCATTGGAAGGAAACCACTTGAATTTGTGTTAAATCGAAAGTGAAAGTAGGATTTTTGACGGTAGACATCTTCGGACTGTGTGTTTTCTTGTATGTTGATTTTCGGAGTTAAGTTTCCAATTAGGTACCCCTTCCATGAGATATTGGTGTCGCTTAGATTACACTTAAGATGAATCCTGTACAAAAACTCAAAAAGATTTTATTTAACATAGAAGGCTATGGAGAATTCTTTAGTGGTATTACTCCTTTTAGGCAAAAATCAAGAAATTTAAATTTCATTGCAATTGTACCATGCTCAAATTGGCTTTGGACATTCACAACAGACCCAGTTTGACATTTTCCACACCAAAAGTTTACAAAATACATCAAGGTGTCATGTTACGGCTTCAATATGATTATTATGCAATATTTTGGAAAAATTTTCCCCATACACTAGATGTACATGCACAGAGGGTATTGAAATATAATTTTATGCTTATTTATGACTTTACAATTATTGAGAATGGTAGATTTAATGTGTTTTTGTAGTTAATGGGCATATGATGTTGATTGATTGATTGATTTTTGGTGCTTAACGCCACTTTCAACAATATTTCAGCTATATCATGGCGACCAGTTTTAGTGGTGGAGGAAGCCGGAGTACCCGGAGAGAACCACCGAACATGGGCAAGCAACTGGTAAACTTTATCACTTGCGCTGTGAGTCGATTGCACCCTTTTTTGTAATTTACAAAGCCGGGCGCGAACCCACGTCGTATTGGTGATAGGCTTGTATGAGTTGTTAGATCCAGCGACCTAACTCATTGAGCCACCCGGGCCCCTCATATGATGTTGAAAAGGATTGCTAAAATTAAGAATTTTAACAATTTCATGTTGCAGCGTTTAGTCGATTTCAAATACGGTATATGGTGATACAATTTTTGAAAATTTTCTAATCTTACTTATTTTTCCTCATAAATTTTGGTAGTTATAGTTAGAACACATGTAAAATGTACATATGAAACAATATAAGACTATAGAGAGCAGATTTATTTCAGAATTATGTAGTTTAAAACCAGGTCATTTTAGTGATCCCAAGAAAATTGTATTTGTCACTGGACATTTACTGTTAATTTTTCAAATTGTCAATGTGGATTTTATATTTTAGAGTATAAATTGACTGTAAATGTACATTTGTGCATCCGACTAACGAGAAACATAACAAAAGTTGTCAAGAAACATACATTTATTGAGTTTTGAAGAAAATTAAAGTTACTGGTCATGAGAATTAACAGAAACCTGAAAGTCAACAATCATAATTTTACAAATTTTGCAAAGTTTGAAGTAATTTTTGCTGAATATCTAGGTATTAGGTCTTATTTAATGTCTTCTAATGCATAATTAATGGGAACATAGCATTAATTAACATAGTTTAGTATATTGTGAGATCATTTCTATTGAGGCAAACAAAAAAAGGGGGGATATGCTTAAAATCAAATTTTTCATATTAATTAGAGGTTAAATGTACAAATGAAACATATATACATTTCATAAGTTGCTTATTGTGTTGAAAATCAGCTTTATACTTGTAATATATTGAGATAAAAAAAACGATTGTTATGTTATTTTACAATCTGAACTCAACAGCTGAAAAATCAGATTTTTTTCATTAAAAGCTTCATGGGGGTACATTGTACCTTTGTACATGTATATGGACATTAATTCTTTCAAATATTGGACTGCCATATACCTGATATAGTTTTTTTGCCTGGATATTGATATAGGAATATAAATAAGGCAAGGAAAAGGTTAGAGAAACAAGTTTTTATTGCTCTAAGTCTTAGGTGTAATACCAGTCGAAAAGAACGTATGGGAAAGTAGTACGTAAACACAAAATGGATTCCTACATTGTTGGATAAAAAATAAACCCTATTAGATACCTCCAGATTTTAGGATAATTTTAAGCCCATATTTGATGTCCTTGTGGTTTAAAATAAAAAATTGATTGCATTGGAAGGAAACCACTTGAATTTGTGTTAAATTGAAAGTGAAAGTAGGATTTTTGACGGTAGACATCTTTGGACTGTCTGTTTTTTCTTATATGCCATTAAATGTATGTTGATTTTCGGAGTTTAAGTTTCCAATTAGGTACCCCTTCCATGAGATATGGGTGTCGCTTAGATTACACTTAAGATGAATCCTGTACAAAAGCTCAAAAAGATTTTATTTAACATAGAAGGCTATGGAAAATTCTTTAGTGGTATTACTCCTCTATACTAATCCTGAGAATTAAATGTTGGGGTACCATTTAAACCCAGATGTGTAAGCCAGCTTAGATACGAAAGTATCTACTGTCATAAAAAAATAATAATCACAGCAACTTTGTTTTCTTTGAAAAAAATAAAATATTGTATTTTATTCAATAAATTAAAATTATATATATTTCTCACCCCTTGGATAAAGTAGTCATTTAATTTAGGTGAAAAATATTTTTCTATCTTACTCCGGCTCCAGGGTAAGACAAGCTACACACCGTTTTTCCCGCAAAATTGTTTTCCATTGTTGAATTAAATTGTCGATTTATAGTGTCTTGGCAGTATTTTAAATGTATTTCACAATAAAATACAATGTATTTCATAAATATATTATATAAATGCTACTACAACCGCAATAAATGCCTGTAAAAAAGTTGTTTGACGTTGGTCAAAAAGGAGGTAATTTTTTTTATTTACGTTAGTTACCGAACAAGGGAGAGCACTCTATATTTTCTCAACGTAAACAAATATTGACACGATAGAAAGAGATGAGAAAAAGGGGCAAACATCGTAAGAGGTGTAAGATTTTGTTATTGTAGAATCTATCACAAGTTTGGTAACTTTATTATTTTGAACCTCTTTAAAGCTGTAAAATGAAAATCTTGTTTTATTTTATTACGTGGCATTTTGGTCCTGTGATACGGTTCGCAAATTAATGCGCCAAAACTACACAAAAAGTAAACAAACATTGACACGGTAGAAAGGGGTGAGAAAAAGTGTCAAACACCGTAAAAGGTGCAAGATAGTAAAATCTGTGACACCCTCGGGTAAGATTTAAATCGTGTTAGACCCTATATATCTATTTGGCAATTATGTCAAATATGCATAAAATAAAACTGGCAATATGATTGTCGTTGATGGACCATTGCATTATATTGTATCCCACTAGGTGGCGTTACTGTCTCGTAACTTTGTAACTTCATACCCAAATGGTTTCGTAACTTCATAACTTCGTACCCATTTCGTAACCATTCATACCATTTCGTAACTTTGGGCTTTTTCATTTATTTATCGATATATGGTATTTTCAAACTTCTCATTGACGTCATAAGCAAGCTGGGTGACGTCAATCGACCTTCCTCTCTGCCTAGCGACCTTCTTCATTGCCTAGCGGACTTCCTCTGATAGTATAGAATTAACTGTTAAGAATAGACCCTCACCCATGGCATGAACCGCAGCTTTAGTACGAACTCTCGTGCCATTGGCACTCGCATAACTTCGTAGTGGGCCCTAACCCTTGTTTGCCTAGCGATCTCCGCTCCTGGGAGCTTTGCTCCCATATTAAATATTATACGAGCGTAAGCGAGCTCTTTATGGTATAAAATGTGTACTTAGAATTTGTTTGACAAACATGGCCTCACATACTGATGGATAAAAAAAAATTCTGCGCATTTGTAAACACGTTCACTGTAACACACTAACACACTCAACTAATGAAGATCTTCGCAACATAAAGCGCAAAGGTTATCCTAAGTCTCGTATCCTCTCTCGTACGTACGATATCACTGAAACCCGGAACCCGTGTGTAATAAAAGTTATTTTGGTAGCTTGTTTTACTTATATTGATATTTTTTAATTGATTAAATCTCTTCTGACATACTGACAAGAATTTTTGTTTCTACGCGGAAGCTAACTTTTGAGATTTCGTTAGGAACGACAACTCGATTGAATGAGACTAAAAAAAGTCGTCCCGGCCCCGATATATCTCGGCCCAAAAACTCTCGACACTTTTTGATGGACTAGATGAGTGTGAAATTGCCAGATAATTTTCAGATTCGCGAGCATTCAAGGCCGTGCCTGTTTCATATTATAATAACTAATACAGTGTAAAGGGTACTCTAGATTCCACATGACAGTGTTTAAGGATAAACATATTAGGTATATAAAGGTATTTTTAGTATCACTTAATTTCAAATACTAACGTCCTCTCTATAGGTCATGCCTACTCATATTAATTAATATATACAAGAAGTATAATACATGTACAATTAAAATACGTTTTTTCATGAAATTTATACTAATCACGAGACTTAAGGATGTTGGGACGCCATTTAAACCCGGATGTGTTTATATTGTATCCCGCTAAGTGGCGTTACTATCTCTATAGCTTCATACCCAAATGATTCGTAACTTTATAATTTCGTATCCATTTCGTACCTTTTCGTAACTTTGTCCAGATAACTTAACCTTTCCCATCCCCCACTACACTTAACCCTTCCCCCCTGTACAGTGTACTATAAACAAACACAGCACTTTTTTCACACATGTCTAGATAACTTAACCTTCCCACCTTTCCCCACTACCCTTATCCCTTCCCCTAACCCTACCCTTATCCCCTTAACCTTCCCACTACCCTTATCCCTTCCCCTACCCTTATCCCTTTCCTTTACCCTCTTATCCCTTCCCCCATCCACTTAACCCTTTCCTTTCCCCCCCATGCCCCTTTCCCCATCCCCATTAACCCTTTCCCTTCCCTTCCCCCTTCCCCATCCCCTTAACCCTTTCCCTTCCCTTCCCCCTTAACCCTTCCCCATCCGCCTTACCTTCCCTTAACCCTTCCCTTAACCCTTTTTCCCTTTCCCCCATCCCCCTTAACCCTTCCCCCTACCTCCATTCCCCTTAACCCTTACCCATCCCCCACTACACTTAACCCTTCCCCCCTGTACAGTGTACTATGAACAAACACAGCACTTTTTTCACACATGCCCAGATAACTTAACCTTCCCACCTTTCCCCACTACCCTGATCCCTTCCCCTAACCCTACCCTTATCCCCTTAATCCTTCCCACTACCCTTATCCCTTCCCCTACCCTTATCCCTTTCCTTTACCCTCTTATCCCTTCCCCCATCCACTTAACCCTTTCCTTTCCCCCATGCCCCTTTCCCCATCCCCATTAACCCTTTCCCTTCCCTTCCCCATCCCCTTAACCCTTTCCCTTCCCTTCCCTTCCCTTCCCTTCCCCCTTAACCCTTCCCCATCCCCCTTACCTTCCCTTAACCCTTCCCTTAACCCTTTTTCCCTTTCCCCCATCCCCCATCACCCTTATCCCTTCCCCCTACCCCCATTCCCCTTAACCCTTCCCCATCCCCCACTACACTTAACCCTTCCCCCCTGTACAGTGTACTATAAACAAACACAGCACTTTTTTCACACATGTCCAGATAACTTAACCTTCCCACCTTTCCCCACTACCCTGATCCCTTCCCCTAACCCTACCCTTATCCCCTTAACCCTTCCCCTACCCTTATCCCTTTCCTTTATCCTCTTATCCCTTCCCCCATCCACTTAACCCTTTCCTTTCCCCCATGCCCCTTTCCCCATCCCCATTAACCCTTTCCCTTCCCTTCCCCCTTCCCCATCCCCCTTACCTTAACCCTTTTTCCCTTTCCCCCATCCCCCATCACCCTTAACCCTTCCCCCTACCCCCATTCCCCTTAACCCTTCCCCTATCAAACTTTTAACCCTCACCTTTTGACTATACCAGCCTTATCTTTTCCTCCCTTAATCCCCATTCTAGGAACGTTCCCTTATTCAGGGCACCAGATGCACACAGAGTGATATAAGGACCAATGCATTGGTCCCATAACATCTATGAGGAACTGGAATTGCAAATACCTTGCATCGGTTAATCCTCATTGGCTATTGGTACTGCGCAAAGGAAGAAATGTAATACATAATATTATAAAATTCATGATATTTGAAAAGAAGAGGTAAACGTAGCAAACCATTTTAGCAAAGAGCCTATTATTTAAAAGGCCATTAAAACGGAAATGTGTTTAATATGTTTAGGTTGTCATAATTGATTTTGTTCATATTTCAACTTTTTACAAATATTTCTTAAAAAAATGCTAAACTAGAATTTTCGAAATAAGGGTAGTGTGGGAAGGGCAGTACTTATTTTATTAATAGGTATACAATCATGTACATGTACTGTCTTTTCTTTGCTGTAGGGAATGTATACAGTTAGTTAATTTATACTCACTTGATAATATTAACATAAATTAAATTATGTTCTAATTCACGCTGTTCAAACGAACATAAAGAACTTGTTCTTAATTTGTGTTTTTCTGAATAAAATCATTCTCAATGTGTAAATTGATAAACAAAATCTTCTTTTGTTATACCTTTTTATGCAAATTGTTAAAAATCAACAAAACTTAGCAGATGGTGAAAGGCGCAGTGACCATTTATTATCATATTTTACATAACATCACATTACTATCATCACAAAGTTCATTTTGACAGTTTTAAATATATTTAAAAAAAAAATTAATTTTCAGTCTATGCATAGTGCTAGTCGAGTAAAACTTTTCGAATATAGACACGCTAAATTTTCTAATAAAAAACAGATGTATTATGGGTTAAAACAGACGAATAAACATAAACAAGGATGTTGTTTGCAACATTAGAGGTATGTATCGTATGTTTTTATGTAAACTCTAACGACATTTCACTATCTAAGACTTCTTAAAGCATTTTCATTATTCAGGAAGACTGAATATAAACATTCAGTTCATGTAAACTTGTGAAATATCAAAAAATGTTATTTTTCACCATTTTGCACGTTAAGGATGGAGTCAAGTTACATTCTGTATTGGTATTTCGAACGAATTAAATCAATAAATAGGAGAAATTCAATTATGCGGCTACTACTTTTCAATATAGCCGCTACGACTTTTGAATATGAATGCTACTTATTTAAAATATAGACAATTACACAAGTGCTACAGTTTTAAAATGTAAACACTTATTAAATCAATTACGATTGTACTTGATATTGACATCTTTTCTGGTGCACAAGTCAGTAATTTCCTACAAAGGTTTGCATTATAGTTACAAAACAATTTTGTATTCATAAACGGAATAGTCATAGTCCATTTAGATAACTGTGTGTTCGTTAGGGTGGTTATATAAAAACATTTGGATTTACAAAAGAATGAATTGTCACTTGATAGGTACTAAAAGTCGAAATAAAGGTTGAGCTAAAGGGCAGATACTCCTTGATTTCCAAACAAAAAGAAAAAAACACAAAAAAACCGCAACATGATGAAGTAGTATCTTTTTCTAACGATATGCACTTCTAACAATTGTCTTGTTGAAGAACTTCCACAATACATCGGCAAACGAATACCGAAGCAACAAGCCGAAGGGATAATTAAGAAAATCATAGGTCCAAAAACATGGCGATACAGAGATAACACAAAAAGAGACAACAGAAATAACAAGGACAAGACAAATAAACAGAACACCACAAGAAATAAAGCACTAGCAGTGTAAACCCCCACAAAAACCGAGAGTATCATCAGGTGCTCCGGAAGGGTAAGCATGATCTGCTCCACGCGTGGCACTCGTCACACTGTAAGTGGAAAGTCCGGTATGGAGTCAAATTCGGTATGTCAGTCCGGTAATAAACTCTGAATCAGCGGTGACGGAAAACGTTTATTTGCGACAGTAAAATCTTATATTATCCCAGAAAATCCTTAAATACATTACGGTTATCTCAATTTTAAAGCAACTTCAAAAATATCGTATATTTATGTAAGTCTGGTATGCGGCTGTGTCTCGTCGATGCAATTTGTTCCTACCGTAAACCGTCGTTCAATAATATTTGCGTTTCGAATATAATTGCATTAGAATGTGTGATGATCTCCAAGAGTACCAAGTGTTCATATATGAAAAGAGTGGAATACTTTATAAGCATGCAACTAAATTCATGTACACTCGTTACTCACGTCTTCATTCTTTCCATGTATGATAACTTTGTTGATGGAAGATCATCCAAATATGATTTCCTATTTCATTTGTTATAATTGTATTTTAATAAGTGTTTCAACTTGCGCTTCCAAATAGAAATATTTCAAATAGTCTTGAAATTTTATTCTTTTTCAAACTTCAAATGAAAAAGATTGATAGCATTCTACCCTTCTCACCCCCGCCTCCTCCCCCATTAACCCTTCCCTTCCCCTCCTTTAACCGTTTTCACCCTCCCCCCTTCACTACTCTTCCCGTAACCCTTCCCTTTCGCTCCCCTCCTCTCCCCCCTTTAACCCAACCCCTCCCCCCTCCTCTTC
>MJUT01053115.1:231056-247242 GCA_002080005.1 Gigantidas platifrons | reverse complement strand
TTTTTTTTTTTTTTTTTTAACAATTTCATGGATATATTTCATAGTATCATCTTTAAAACTAAACTGACCTGTATTTCTATGTAAAATGTTCCCCTAAAAATCATACAAAAACACTAACTTTTATCATTCTAAACGGTTTCATCATCAGAATTAATTGGATCCATAATTGTCATAAATAAGCACATTAAAAAAACTGATTTTTGTCAAATAAATTCATCTGCAAACTAATTTTTTTTTAATTTTTCACATATTCAACAGGAATAACTCGTAACATTAATAACATCATCCTCATAATTGTATTTCACTTGTATTTGATTGTTGTTACTATTCATATGTTTTGCATATTTTCAAGGGGCATAATTCCAGAACAGTAAATGATATCAAACTTGATGTTTATTTGATGGTTAACAGTTAACATATATCAGAATAATGATTTGTGTCAGATGGAAATGATGTTATCATCCGGAAATCAAATAAGTTTTGACGTTTTGCACATTTTCAAGGGCCATAACTCTACATCAGTAAAAGACATTAATGTCAAAATCAAACTTGACTTGTATTTTGTCATTATAAGTATTTATAAACCAATTATACAATACAGATATTTATCAAACATATCTCAAGGTATCATCCAAAAACCATTTGTTTCAGACACATTTTTTTTCAAAAAGGAAAATAAAAATCTACAACTAAGAAATATAGGTTCTAACATAGAATCTTAATCCTGTTTAATTAAGTTTATGTAAATGTAGTGAGGTAGCTTGAACAAAAAAAATCATGAATAAATATCAACAAAAATAAACAATGTAAAATCTATCTTAATTTGCCATTTCAGAAACTATCAACTATAGAAGAATTTTTTGAATGAGTGCACAACAGAATTTGAATTCAGTCAGAACTATAATTGTTTACAGAATTGACAAATACAAGTGCTACATCAGAGTCGAAGAAAGCAAGCACACAACCTTAATTCAACACTGAAACAGTGCCACAGCATTATATACATATTGTTTCAACATTGAAATCATGTTTTTTGTGTCTGCTGGAATCAACATCTAAAATGGATACATTACATCAAAATTTATGATGGCTTTACAATCAATTTTGAGTCTAACAAATCATACTTAATTTTCTACAATGTTGATCTTATGTTTTCAAAACATGTAAAAAAAAAAACCCAGAACATTTTACACAAGAGGCTCAGCTGAGCCTGTCTTTCTCATCCACATCCCCGGGTGTGGGGGCTTTGAAAACCAAGAACTACTATTAAAGTTAATGGGTTGTTTTTTTGTCTAATAAGAACCAGGGTTATGGTGTTTCAGCTATATCGTGGCGGTCAGTTTTATTGGTGGAGTAAACCGGAGTACCAGGAGAAAACCAGACCTGTCGCAAGTCACTGACAAACTTTATCACATAATGTTGTATCGATGTACACATCGCAATGAGTGGGATTCAAACTCACAACTTTAGTGGTGATAGGCACTGATTGCATAGGTAGTTATAAATCCAACTATCATACGATCACGGTCACGACAGCCCCCTTAAAGTTGGAATTTTGGTTGAATTATAACTATTAAAATCAAGATTTTTGTTTAAATATGACTAAAATGCAAACTTTGCAAGGGATCATATATATAGACAATAACAGTGCATTATCTTGACATAAAATTGATATACAGATGAAGCTTAGAATCGGGGAAAATGCGTGGGTTCTCAGAAGAAGATTTTTAAAATTTCAGACAATCATAATGCATTATTGGATATGGCAACCATATTGAATTTCCAATCACAACCAAATACTCAAATCTTTGTAAACTATCACCTAATGATCAGTACTGTCAATTTTTCTTCCAGTTGCCATATTGGTTTCAGCAATGGCAGGGTTGAGCTGTCTGATATGATTTTGGATGGAGACCACCCAAGGACCATCCAGCCAAGTTTGGATTAAATTAGATCAGTGATTTCAGAGGAGATTTTCACATTAATTTTTGTCAAGATCAGCAAAATTTTTCATATTTTCAGCAAACTACTATGATCTATAAATGATAACAGCAGACATGTTCAATAATTGGCAGGTTTGTCAGATACAACTTTGAAAGTGAACACCCAATAAGGACGATTCAGGTCACCCTTGATAGAAATTGGACCAGTGGTTTTATAGCTCAAATGAATCTTTGGGTCAGGTGAACTAAAAATATTTGAATATTTGAAGTGTTTACCTCTATGTTCTATTTATAGTAAGAACAGCCATTTTGGTTAGTTGGCTGGTTGGATCAAAAGATAAAATTTGAAAATATGTTCCATTTTCATTTTAATGATCCTTTTCAGCTCATTTCGGTAGGAAAATTTAGCTTTATGTATATTAGCTCTGTTTGTGTTTGTTGCCTCCTATGATCTATTTATAGGAATTTCAGCCATGTTGGATGAGTGGTGGGATGGTTGGATATAATTTAGAAAGTAGACACCCAGGGATGATTCAATCTATCTTGATTGAAGATTTTGTAAAAATTCTACAACCAACACTATGTAAACACAAAAGAGAACTATGTGTTGCTAAATAAATTCAATTAGTGACAGTAAAACTATGATTAATGTCAACAAAGCTTAAAACACAAAAAAAATGTTGCACTATAGCAACCTTTATGCATAATATTAGGGCAAACAAACCCCTGAATGAATGTAGTCCTTTATATGGGCAATAATAATAGACTACAGAATATTGATAGATTGATTGATTGGTGTTTACGCCAACCTTAGCAATATTTCAGCTATATCGTGGTGTGAACAAATTGTATTATCAACTTACACCCACAAGACCCATAGAAATAAAACACACTTGTCTATAAAACAATCGGACCTTATGTACAAATGAAAAGAAACATTAAAAAGATAAAAACCATATATATTTAGAACGTACGTGATCTAACTATATTTTGACTAAAACTCTCTTAGTTCACTCAGTGTTAAATATGTTTCTCATCTTCAGTAAATATTTTTTTTTAAACCGTCAAGAATATAGCTGTAATACTTTTCACTTGATGTTAAAACATCGATCAATATTGGAAAATTATCTTATCTGAATAGTGTTACACCAGATGCAGCATGATACGACCCCATCATGAGGTCAACAAGGGCTTCTTCCTGCACCAGTCTTACTGCACAATAATAAAATGAGCATACAGTGCCCCTAAAAAAGCCATAATAATTGAGACATTTTTTTCTTAAATCCCTGCTCAGTTGGACAATGATAGATCTATATTACTAACAGATAGCATATATACAAAGTTAGACAGGAAAAAAAGCTAGAAAAATAGAAGAAAAGAAAAAGAAGAAAGCAAACATTTAATAAAATATACAATAGAAGATGTGTGTCGTCTGAATACTTTCTTAACATTTTTGTTTAAAAAGTTAAATATGAAACAGTCTGATCTACAAGGAACCAGATGTGTTCCTGCTCCTTTGCTTGTCTCTTTTATAACTTATGGCACACTAAAATGAATGTGTGTGAAGATAAGGTTTGGCTTGGCTTATAGTGTTTAATGCCACTTTCAACAATATTTTAGTAATATCGTGGTGGTCAGTTTTATTGGTGGAGGAAACCAGAGAAAACCACCGACCTGTCGCAAGTCACTGACAAACTCTATCACATTGTATCAAGTACACCTCGCCATGAGAGGGATTCGAACTCAAAACTTCAGTGGTAATAGGCACTGATAGTTATAGCATAGGTAGTTATAAATCCAACTTCCAAACGATCACGACCACGACAGCCCCTATTCTATAATACACACAACTCTATGCTCTAATAAGAAGTTTAAAAAAGGAACTTGTTTTTTGTTGTCAGATGCTCAATTATATTTCTGTTTGTGATGATGTTACTATGACGATGTGGTGAAATGTAAATGTTTTTATTTCACTGGGTGATATTCTGTTTCACAGTTATCTATGTAATAATGTTATAACTTTGTGAAAAATTGTTGAAGAATGCCATTATATGAACATACAATGTATAAGAGCAGCTTACAATAGTAAAATAAATTGTGAAATTGCTTATTTCTTCTGTAATATTTGCTCTTTGGCTTTCTATAAAAAATCATCAGCAAATTGGATTAATAAATGTTGTAATCACATGGTTTCTTATTCAAGCACTAAACTTGTAAAACTCCTTAAGGTGTGTTTACATTGTGAAATTTGCTTCTAACTTTACTTGTATACTTGTTTCCAACACAAATTTGACAGTCTAAACACCTATGAAACTCCCTTCCATTATATGATGGATCCACTAAACGTGTTTGATGTGTTCAGACTGTCAAGTTTGTGTTTCATTGCTTGGTTGGTTTGGTTCATGAACACCGCTTTCAACAATATTTCAGTTATATCGTGGCGGTCAATTTTATTGGTGGAGGAAACTAGAGTAGGCGGAGAAAACCATCAACCTGTCACAAGTCACTGACAAGCTTCATCACAAATGTTGTATTGAGTACACCTCCCTACGAATGGGGTTCGAACTCACAACTTTAGTGGGGATAGGCACCGATTGCATAGTTAGTTGTACTATCATGACCACGGCGGCCCGTTTGTGTTTGAAACAGGTGCAAAGGTTAAGGTTGAATCTAATTGGAAGTAAAAGTTTCACCATGTAAACGCACCTCAATATGTGTTATGTTGGAGCAAAGTGACCCCTTGTTTCAGACCATGTTAAGTAGATAACACAAAGCTAATTCTATTTGTCTTCACGTTTTATATTATAACTACTAACCTCACAATAAATATGTTCATGTATGTATTTTTTTAACTATTCTAATAGCACTACTGGTGCAATTTAAATGTACAAATATACAGACATATTTTACATACCATACAAATATTCTTAAAAAAACATGCAAAAAAACGAGTAATCACATCAACTGTTGTAATTAAAAAAAAAATAATTTTAAGACAAAACTTATTAAATTAAAACATTCCTAAATCTAAAATAATAAATACTAAAAAAAAAAACTTCTAAGGTTCAAATATTAAATTGAGTATTTCCTGCTGCCAAACTGCAGCACCTTTCACAAGTTATAAAACATACACTACAAAAAACTTTTTTTTACACTGTCTATCAAAAAATATTGAAGTCCCGATATCTGGTGATGCTTGTTAATGTGTACATCAAATAAGTGGTGACGTCCCCGTCCCCGCTATCTTGTGATGTCAATCTGTCCATCAAAATAGATTTTGACACCCATTGTACCTCGTAACATCGTAATGTCCATCATGTTAGATTTTGGTGCCTACTTTATCTTGTAACGTCATATAAATGTCCATCAAATTAGATTCTGACATCACAATTTCTGGTGATGTCATTATGTGCATCAAATTTGAAGTCCCCGTCCCCGTTATCTACTGACGTTATATTTAATCAGGAACAATATTTTTCTGCTTAATATCGAACTCTGATCAAAGGGAGATAATTCTAATTGTTTTTCTTCCTCAGACTGAAATTGACAGGAATAGCTCTATCATGTTCCTGTGTTTAATCTGGGCGAAAACACGGCACCTGCACTCTTGTTTATCAAGTCTTGTGTTTATTCTGGGCAATAACACAGCATCTACACTCTTGTTTATCCAATGGTCATTATTCACGTTTATCAAGAGTGATAACTACAGATCTCAGATGAGAACGCCAGTTTCTGAGCAGTCACTCATAGAACTGAAAAGTTGAAGTGATCCACCAGCTGACATGACTTTCTGTTCTAGTAGACTTTTCCATGTAAACTTCTGTTCCATGTTAGGGGCTCTAAACAGTAATTTGGCATGTTTCATCTGATTGGTTGTAAAATCTCGTAAAATAAAATGTAAAACAAATTCTGTACCTGTAATAGAAAAATAACAAAGATTATAATGTTTCCTTGCAGAATGTACAATCATTTCTATACAAGTTTTTATTTTAAAGATATTTAAAAAATTATTGCACATTTTTTCCAATTTAACTGAAATCAATTTTACATGGTTAAATATTCATATTAAATCTATTTTCATAAGTGGGTATTTTCATAGATAAACTGATACAAAACTAAGACAATGTATTGACAGTCTAAACCAAACACTGAATAAAAAGAAATTCTGTATAAAACGAACTTTAAATAATGTCCTATTATAGAAAATCTGTTAATTTTAACCTGCATAAGGCAAATTCTGAACACAAAAGCAGGGGACCCAAGGAGTTTTGGCTTACACAGGTTTCACTGTAATTGCTATTTTGTTTCTAGCTGTCCACCAAAAAAAAATTCCTCTGTTAATTTTAAAATGGTTCTGAAAACAGAGATTTCAATATTCACATATAGACTTACCATGACCTCTCTGAGCTTCAATTCCGTTCAGATCTCGGAGATTGAGTGGCTCGTGAATGACCTTGAGATGACCATCACGATCTTGTTCCGTTTCCACCAGTAAATCTGAGAACAACATTATGTGTAGCTGTAAATAAACAAAAAACAAATTAAACGTATTTCTCTACAGAAGAATAACCTTAATAAAATATACCCTAAAGCTAATTTTACATGTCGTTTTCATTTCTCTTAGCCATGCATTCATATCAATAATGCAAAATAGTATACAACCTTTTGGAAGGTCACATGACAAGCTTGACAGTATATTCATTTTAAACTGGAACATAAATTTTATATAATCCTACTTGCAATGCTTATAAAATTTGCATATTACTGAAAAATAATCTATGATTATAATTTATATTGATATCTTTATAAAAATCAAGCATTTAAAAGGAAAAAATAAAATAAAGATATTTTATGGCCAAAGAAATTGAAAGAATTTACCAAACTACTTGTGGGTGTTGTTGGCAAAGTGTTTCTTATCAATTAAATGGGAGATAACTCATACCTTAAGCCACTGATTCCCTTCACATTTAAATAAGTCACCAGCATAAATCAAATGCCTTTCTTCTTTACACAGTTGGAATACCTAAAATATATAAAACACTGTTGTACAATGAGGTATAAAGAAAATGAATTAATAATACAAAATGCAATCAAAATTAAAAAACAAAACTATATTAATGATTACTGAAACAAAAGGAATAAGAATAAAATCTGGCATTGGTTTTGATTTTAGCATTTTCTCAATGTTTCAGAAAAATGCATATTCTATACATTTAATGGAAAATTATGAGTATAAAAAAAGAATAACCTGTGTTTCCGCTAATCTGAACGTCTCTAATTTTTAGTGCCTATCTATAAGTTTTTATTTTTAGACAAGTACAGTTCAAGTCAGATCCTTGTACAGATAGGTTAAAAAAAAAAAAACTTTTATCTACCAACCTACCCTATTATTTTTTTCAGAATGTTAGCAGAAACAATTGTATTTTTTTACTGGGCCTGACTAATATATCAATGTTTAAAACAAATTTTCTAATTTTTCAATACTTTGTATACTAACCGGTACGTTTGGTGGGAAAACCAATTTATCTTGGATCTTCATCACTTCAGAATCCATTGATCTCAAGGAACAAGAAACAGGCATTTTGGAGGGATTTGAGCTACTACTGTCTGAACTAGATGACCTTGACTTATGACCTTCAGATGCTGATGATGATGTCATAGATGACAGGCTATGGACTCGATCAACACAACTGTAATTTGATATACAATTCACACACTCTTGTAGTCCTACACAATAAAAAAAAAAGTGATTAGTATTAATCTATGTTACAACACTGTTACTGTGAAATGAAGAACGGCAATAAAAGTATTGTTCTTTTACTTTAATTTGTGTGAAATGAAGAACGGCAATAAAAGTATTGTTCTTTTACTTTAATTTGTGTGAAATGAAGAACGGCAATAAAAGCATTGTTCTTTTACTTTAATTTGTGTGAAATGAAGAACGGCAATAAAAGTATTGTTTTTTTACTTTAATTTGTGTGTAAGTGTAATGTTGATTAGTCTCTTGTTTATTTGTATCTATACTCTTTCTTACTGACCACGAAAGACGATTTTTCTTGTTTTTGTCTTTTCTTAATAGAAATTCATTTATTGGTCGATCAACAATTAATTTAATAGTAGGGGTGTGAGAGAAATAAATATTTTGGTGTTTAAAGATATCATACATAAAAAAGTATCAATGTTAACAGAATTGCTTGAATAGAAAATATGTACACTTCCTATCCGATTCAAAATTTTTAAAATTTCTTACATTTTCATAAAAGTTATTTCCCTTACTGTGTACATTAATGAAAACAATATATTGTATTGATGAATTTGAAGAAAAAGAGATACTTTTGCCTGCATGCAAAGGAAATAACTACTATAAAAATGTACAAAAACATAGATTTTAGAATCAAGTCAAAATGTGTAAATGGTTTATTATTGTTCAGGAATCTGTAATCATGACATCCTTCTTTATTTTGTGGTTTTTTATTTTTTATATTAGAAAACAATTCTACTAACCTTCAACAACTTGCTTCAAACCCTGGAAATCTCGACTTTGGTTGTCTGTATTGAGAAATATTTCTTTGAGTGTTTGGTATAACTCATTGATATGTCGTACTGGTCTGCATATAAAAGCACTAATTGATGGTTGGTTTTTCTGTAGTTGTGGTTCCTGTAATTGACAAAATAAAAATAAATTTTCAATCCAAAAATTTGGTCCAGTTCTGTTTTTACTATTACAAATTTCATTTGACAAAACAAACTCAATGTTATTCAAGCTGAAGTTCACAAGTATTAATCAAAGTACCAAATCTTAAAATTAATATCCTAAAATCTGAAATTTAAAACTGAAAAAGTATGAAATTTGAGTTACTTAACATATAAAAGCAAAATTGTCCTATTGTTAATAGTATTCCTAGATTGTATTGAATAGCCTATTCAATATCAGATATAAAGCTTGACGTACCTTAATAAATTTGACGAATTCTGGAGATTTTCGTACTTCAGATAAAACCTGATTGGCACCTGCAAGTCCTCTCGCATACAAGTCATAAGCCTGACATATCATATTCACCTAAAATTATAAAAAATGTAAATATTTTAATTCCAAGCATAGCATCTTAACATTAAAATTAATATCTTAGGCCATGCAAAGTTAATTTCTTGGTTCTCAGGCCCGCCCGCATGTGGAAATTCGTCGCCGCATTGACGATTTTTTTGCAAAAATAGTAAAAAAACAAGTTTAAATGCGGTAGCGCTGTCCGTACGGAAAAAACAACCGCATCCGTTTTTCTCTTATATCGCGTGGTTGGTGAAACGCTTTAAAACGCATCATGCTTAAATGAGATTTAAAGCATCGTTATGACAATGTATAAATAAAAAACGTGTTTCCGTTTGACATTTAGACAAAATGTCAATCGTTTCTGTGCAAATTCGGCACAAATGTTTGCCAGTTTTACCAGGAAACATAATAGGGGGCTTCTCTGAAGCTTGTACCTTATTGGAATTGTTTACGGAGATAAAAAAAAAAATGGTACGTTGGGACCAGCGGATTGGACGTTTCCATAAAAATTAACCACTTGTGATGTTTCTGCCACCATCGGAAGAAATAAAATTGAAATTTTCAATAAAGTAATGAAAAGATTTATACATTGCCATATTTTTCACACAAAAAAAAGAAGAAAAAATGCCTCCCTCATCACTTTTTACAGCAGTAAAAGGATAAAAAAAAATGCCACCCTCCCTCATCAATTTTGACAAAAAAGGGCCTGAGAACCAAGTAATTAACTTTGCATGGCCTTAAATAGTCAAAACTTTTTTTTTCAAAATATTCCCACAGCTATCAATTGTTGTCTTTCTTGTTTCCTATCAATTTCAAAATTTCTTTAAATAAAAAAAAAAATCTTCATAAATAATGCAGAGTTCAATATTTGTTACTAACCATTACACCACAGAACCAGTGAATATATTGTAATGTGTATGCTTCTCTAAGGTTATAGGAAATGTAGTAAGTCTATTCTATAACCACCTTCTGCTAACTGCGTTTGTAGAGATCTACTTTAGCTCCATTGGTAGAACATTGGCTTACGATGTGAGAGGTCACAGGATTTAACCCCTCCTGGACATAAATATGTGAAAATTACCTTTGATTGATAGATCATACAGAGGTGTTGTACAAATTGGTGGCCATTATCACTGGACATTGAGGTACTAGTGTCTGTATCTGAGGAATTCATGTTGTCTTGCATCTGTTTGACATGGTATTCTGATATCGTTACTAACTGTAAAATAACGAAATTTAAATTATATTGTAGAAGTAAAAATACAAGTAATTTACAACTCAAAAGTTGTACATAGCTTTTTTTAGTGGTGCAAAATGCTATGAAATGCACAGATCCAAATATAATGTTTAATATTTTATGAGTCATTCATGTTGAAGAAACATTGTTACATTTGATCTTTATCAACAACATAACTTCCACACATAATACAATTCAATCATATCAAATTATCTAAGGGAAACAACTCTTGTGCATTGTTAAAAAAAATCTGTTAATTTTAATTCTCAACAATTTACAAAGCTTACCTTTTCAACATTTTGGAATAGTGTTGAGTGCTGGAGTTGTGATAGTATGCAGTGCCGTAGAGGGCGTGAGTATCTCTGTATCCCAGCATGCATTAGGTCAATGAAGTCCATTTCTACAGTTAGCAAGCGATGAATAGCTTCCTGTCGTCGTTTCTCCGTTGACTGAACATTCTGCAATAAATAAAACATGGAAATTTATATTTTTTTGAACATTCTGCAATACATAAAACATGGAAATTTATATTTTTGTGTATTTTGAGTATATCTTTAGATAACTGAATTTGCAATTTCATTCCAGTCAAATTTAGACAATACCTCATTATGGAGTGTATTTTCAAGCTTAAGAAAATAAGAAGAAAATAATTGTTTATTGTCCAGTTAGCAAAACTTCAAGCTATTTTCATGAGAAATTTTGTTATGGATGTGTCCATAGGAAATGGATGCCCCTGTTTCCAGCTTAAGTAGTCAGGGGCATAACTCCAGAATAGAAAATAGAACTTCCTGTAATGGTCCCTAACCTATACATATTTACAATCATTTAATTACAGGGAACTTATGTTACCGAATTGAAACTAAATGCAGGACGTATAGATTTGTAATTAACTTAATTGCCCCAGATAGCCACGGAGGCATTATAAAAAATCAAACAGAAAAGTAAGACGTGTTTACCTGGTAACCATTACATAGAAGTGGTAACGGTGTACTGGTGATTAGGTTGCTAGGTAATGAATAAATGCCCTCGTCAACAGAAAACTCATTCTCTTTACAGTCATCATCAGAATAATTGCCATCACACCCATTATGCTGATCTTGGATACTTCTCATAGCTACATAGTCCACACTTTCATAATTAGGCACTCTAACGTTTTGGTAATCGGGCACCCTGAAATTCTGGTATTCTGGTACCCTGTTTCGGTAATCTGGTACCCTATTTTGGCAATCTGGTAATTTCCTCATGTGCATTTGATTGAAGTTTTGGTAAGTCTGTGCATTAGTGTTAATGTTTTGGTAATTCTGAATCTGTCTGTAGTTTTGGTAATTCTGAACCTCTCTGTAGTTTTGATAGTTCTGAACCTCTCTCATTGGAAGGTAATCGTAAGGGTTCATGGAAGGTTGTTTAAACTCTGTCTTGTCTAATGTCTCACTGGATACTTGCTTTAGACGTTGAATCTCTAAAATCAAATGTTGACCACCATTTCTGTAAAATAAAAAAAAATGTCTTAATAACAGAAATTTCAGAAAAAGGAACTATACAGATATCACCATGATCTCTTCAAAAAGTAAATCATTCTTTCCATAAAAAAAATGCTTACTTAGTGTTAAGCAATAATCACTCACTCACTTTATTGCACTTAAATTTTTATGACCAGAAATCATAAATAAGTCTCGAATCACAAAGTATAAATGAATACATAGATATCCACTTTATCTAATATAGTAAACAGCACACGTTTCTGGAATAACCTTTATGTGGTAGACTCAGTGTCAAAAGATCGGAAACCACAAAATTGAAAGTCTTTGGGAGCAAGAAATTTGGCTAAGATTACATTTAGTAATATTTGTGTAAGATAAAAACTTCAACTTCATTGTGAGGTAAATATGCTGTTCAACTTACTTGACTAGTTTTGCCACACTTGCAGCCTGCGACCTTGACACATTCTGCCCATTGACCTTGACAATGCAATCTCCTGGATGCAGACCTGCTGTTTCTGCTGGGGAAGCCCCATCTACTCTTCCTATTTTTACTGGTGATTCCTCCACAACGGAAAACCCATACCCATGCTTGCCTTTTTCTAATGTAATCTATAAATAGAACATTACATACTATAATTAGAATGTCTGAAGAGCAGAATAATTCATTTCAATTTAAAACTAATTAATTGTAATTTGAGAAACAAAATTATTTCTATAGTAACTTCAGAATCTTATCATCTAATCATTCTTGTTTTTTAACTTAAAAAGGAAGGAACTTTCACATTTGGCCTTTATCTAAAAAAATAAAACTTGAAAATTAAGACAAGGGAGATAAGCCAACTTACTGTTAGAGATTCCATTCCCCACACATCCTGGTTGACAGCTGGTATATTCTGATCTGTAAAGACAAACAAAGCTGTTATAATTTTATAAACAGCAGACTTTCTGAAATTCGTCAGACCGAACGGGCAGAAAATTACAAGGACCGGCAATACTTCCAAGTATGCCGGTCCCGGTGTCCGACAAAATTTTTTATTTGTGTATTTTGTTTTGCACCTGAAATCGGAAATGCAACTGGTATGCCGGGACGATCACGGTCAACTCGGAATTAGATTCTGCTTCAAATGACATATACTTCTTAAAAATGCAACTGTTTCCATGGTAATTCAATTATTGTATTTTTATAGTTTAAACTGGCTGTGACCATTTCGTGTGTTTGTATTTGAATACATGGCGGGTCAGGTTTTTATTGTTCCCATCACCAATTCCGTTTAAATTTGAGAATTTTGTAAATTCAGGTTCTAAAAAATAACTTCATTTCTTAACTTCTTCAAAACTTTTTCTTCAGGGGAAAATTCAGGTCCTGCACAATTTCAGTAGGTCCTGAAGAAAATTATTGGGTGCAGGACCTATGTCCTGCATATTGAAAAAATATTTCAAAGTCTGCAACAGTGTAAACATTTATTAAATCTGACAAAAAAAATATGATTTGACTACTGCAGCATGTTGTCTCTCTTATATTTAGGGTAAAGCTATAATGTTTATCACATTAGCCTACATTTTTTAGTTTTCTTTCCTGTCTTTGAAAAAGAGTAAGAATGTGTCTATAAGCACAGCTAAATAAAACAGGTGCATAACTTATGAACTGCAAAATGCATAATTTTCAGTGCCTTTGGCCAGGTCAATAGTTTTCTCCATCAAAATAATTGACCACCATGATATAACTGAAATAAGTGTCATCAAATGAGCGTTATTATAAACCTATCCTTACGTTCACCATACACATATAATGCATAAATCTTATCAAACCAACTTACGTTTAACTTGTAAATGAGGTCTTGGCTTACTAGATACTTGTAGATGCTTTTTCCTGCCGATTTCTTCCGTCAACATATAGTACCATCCAGTCACATCCTACATTCCAGAGAGGTCAATAATTAGTACTTAATATTATAAATAATAACAGGAGGAAATTTCAAAGCTTAAATTAGTAAAATATGATAATACTTATTTCAAATTTCAATATTTAAATTTACAAATGACTTCTTTTGTCAAAACCTCAATAAATTTCTGTTATCATTTTTCAATTTACATTTTGAAATCATGTGAAAATAGTACTTTATTAATATTGAACCATTTGAAAAATAAAATTTCCATTTAAATTTTGGGTTCTTGTCAAAAGTAATATTAGTACTGCATTTTTAAAATTTACTCAAGGGAGATAATTCATGTCATTTAGGAATTAATCCAATAATAAAGTTATTAAGTTTGCATCCCCTGTGGATAAAAATTTTCATTACTGTTTGTGCTTCTTAATGAAATACAGAGGGACATAAAAGATCAGTACTTAATTAATCCTTACCTTTTTAGGGTTCAACAAGTGTCGAATTCCAAATGACATGGACCCAAGAAATTCACACATGCTAAAAATATAAAATCACCAGTCTTGAGAATAAAGGCTAACAATTTAAAAACAACTCACAAAACATCAAAAGCAATGTTTAAGAATTTTTGTAGTAATTTAAAAGATAAAAATCCAAATGTATTGAATTTTTCTAAATAGATTTCAAATAAAGTTTCAATTTAATGATAGTTAAAGTCTTGTAAAGGTGTCAGTTTAATTTAGAAAATTTCAATTTTCTGTCATTTGTAAATGTGACAATTATACAGTGCATTGTTGTCTGATCAGGTCTGATAATAATCAAATAGTTACACCTGTAAGATCAAAGGGTTACTACCTGTAAAATTATCCTCAAGAATACTGATAATAATCTCCTATCTGATAAAATAATGTACAAAAACTCTCAAATTTATACTCTATAATAGGTTAAATTACAGATGAGAAATTCTTGTATGTTTTCTTAAAAAATTAATATTTCAAAATAGGAAATTTACTTGTTTTTCAGATTCTGATACAGAAAAATGCAATTAAATTTATACTCTATAACAGGTTAAATTACAGGTAAGAAATTCTTGTATTTTTTCTTAAAGAAATAATATTTTGAAATAAGAAATTTACTCGCTTATGAGATTTCCTTAAAAAAAATATGCAATTAAATTTAAACATTACAATATATCACTTTTATTATAAGAAATTTCTATTTTCTTTCTTAATAAAATAATATTTTGAAGGATGAAATTTACTTGTTTCCAGATGTTTGCACCATACAGAAAAATAAAATTCTTAAATTTGTAATAAATATTTTTTTACTATACCTTGTTGTGTGGTCTTTGTTCCACACAGATATGAACAATCTCTTGTTATAGTCTTCCTCCAAAAGTTCACTGAAGTAAACAAAAACAAAAATAATTTTCTAAAAAAAAATTATTAAAATTTAAACGATGGATTTTCAAACAAAATGTTTCCAACCTAGACTTAGATGAATTTTTAAAATGCATGCTGACTTACATATACACATTGAAGATGCCGGACCATTAGATAAGTCTTAACCTCAAAATCTAATTTTTACAATTATGAAAAGTCTAAAAATATTCAAGTAACAATTTGTTGAAAACATTACTCATTCATTTTTTTTTTACCTTTTAAAATTTCACAAATTCAATTCCTGAAAAATTGATTAAATCAAATCAAATTCATTTCCATATCTGTCATCTGTCAACTTCAGTTTATTTTTAATGTCTGACATCATATTAATCCAATTCTAATAAATCTGAATTTAGAGTTGAAAACCCGCATGAAAAATAAATATGTGGGTACATGTCTGATGGGATTAATGGCTAAGGGAAGCTTCTTCAGCGGGGGGTAATATAGTATGTGTGGGTACTTGTCTGATTTAGAAAGA
Organism: Gigantidas platifrons; assembly: GCA_002080005.1. Taxonomy (NCBI): domain Eukaryota; kingdom Metazoa; phylum Mollusca; class Bivalvia; order Mytilida; family Modiolidae; genus Gigantidas; species Gigantidas platifrons. The sequence goes on along the minus strand of MJUT01053115.1, from coordinate 231,730 downwards.
CAAGGGGTAAGGCTAAATGCTTCTCCAGCGGGAGGGGGTCTAACACTACCACACATTCTAGATTAAGATTAAATAATATTGGAAATGGATTAGGATATTTAGTGGTGGGGAAGCGACACAAGTCACAGATGTATTTGCTTCAAAAACTTGTCCAAACTTGATGGACTAAGAATGCTTAATTATTATCAGCTAATATTGTATTGGCGGGAATAAAATAACACTATTTTTGTCATTTTCCCCCATGAGATTTTGGTTTAAATTTAAAAGGCACTTTTTTTTGTCATTGACTAAGTACAATTTAAACAGAGATGATAATGTTCTCAGATTAAAAAAAGAAGAAAATTCCTATACAGTGCTTCTACACCTTCATTTTCTAGCTGTTTGTACCAAGTTCAACACATTTTCTTTAAAATATTTTGCATGAAAACGAAGACAATCACTGACCAGAGTTACCAGGGCTGTGGAATTACCATGCCCGACTCGTCCGACTCGTACATAGAACCTGCCGGACAAGTAGATTTTCCTGACTAGCTTGTCCGGGGACAAGTAAAAATCAACAAATAAAAATAATTTCTAATTTAAGTACTCCGGGAAGACAATTCCTCAAATGATATTATATCGTAAATATTGACGGTTATAGATAATGTTGGCTTTTTTTTATTGGAAACGATCAC
>MJUT01053115.1:216083-228550 GCA_002080005.1 Gigantidas platifrons | reverse complement strand
ATTTTTTTGCATATATTTTTTACCGAGGCAGCTGCCTCGGTTGCCTCAACGTAAGCTACGCCTTTGGTGTGAATTGCTTCAATCTCCACATAGCACTAGGTCAACAGTTATCATAGATTAGTAGGTGATGGTAATCATCCATGTAATTGGCTCAGTGGGGTGTTTGCAAAATTTCACCGGAGGCAATTTCTTGGCATGGAAAAACACCCAAGTGGCTAGTCGATTTCTCATGTTTACTGCTGGATTCTGATGGTGTCTCATATTGAAATATCTGCAGAATATACTCTGATTTTGCTGACAAGAAATCATTAATGTTTATTGGCAAAATCGTGGACAGAATGAATACCTATCTTCCCATCAGTCATCTGCAAAGTATGAAGACACCACTAAAACTAAATACGAGTACATGTACATGACTGTTTTGATTGATAAATCCATTCTCAAGGTTAATCAAAATTAACTTCATTGATATGACATTTTTTTTCAACACAGCTTATTGAAGTTATTCTGTATCTAAAAACAACCAGCTATTATCTGACTGCATATTCCTATCTGAAATCCAAATTTAAATGGCCTTCATTTGGGCAGTTATCACTTAGGCAGGGAATGTTTGTGTTAACTTTATTAAAACTATATTTCAAATTTTATGCAATGATGTAATAGACAATATAAACAAGTTCAATTTAGCAACTGTGTTTATAAGTATCAAATGTTTGTACAATAAACAGGACAAGTAGGATTTTGTCCGGACAAGTAACTTTTTTCAGATGACTTGCCCGAGGACAAGTAGAACATTTCAGTATTTCCACACCCCTGGTTACATACATTCATCTCTGTTTTAATAAAAAAAATTTTTTATATATCCACTAAAATATAATTCTATACAAAATGTTCAACAACTTCAATATAAACCAGTCTACTACTTGTACAACTTTTAATAGAAAACCTCATTATTACAGTTTCCAATTTATATCAATTTTTAAGGCAAGTTTAGTTATTCTCAATTTTAAAATTTAGTATTTAAATGACCATCAGATTTTTTTTCTAAGATATGCAAACTTCTGTTACAAATTTTCTTTAATACACTTCCCATATTTTCACTGAAATTACTAATATGTTTTACTCATAACAATACCCTTTATACAAATATATCTAAATATTGACTTAAGCTTCTCTTTAAGGAGGCATACAGTAAAAACAAACAACACAGAAAGTCCTAATGTGTCTCCGAGTAACTCTAATAAAAACATAAAAGGACTTTAAAAGGTGATAAATTCAAATTCTTCTATAAAACTGGATAAATACATATTTCAAAGACTTAAGAAGCTACTACAAGACAAACCCTTTTAAGTTTGGAAGAATTAAGATAATCTTGTTGCAATGTAAACAGATAGGTGTGAATCTTTTTATTCAGATCCAGGTAACAGATTATGATGTCTCCCTTTGAAGTTACCTATCAGGATTAATTTTTACAAATACTTTGCTTTTATCAAGTAATAATTTTGAAATGTAAATATAAAGCCAGTAAGAGGTAACTCTACTTTCTAACATTTTGTTTTTCAAAATTTAAAGCTCAAACAAACCCCTTACCTTTACAGAAGCTATTCACATAACACCTGATCTTTAAGATGTTTTGACAATTAGTGCTGTTTATAAAATGCCAATAAATTGATTATAATAATTAAATTAATTATGGGTTGAAATTAAACATGGATATGACATTCACACCTAGAATAATTGCTGAAATTTGACAATATCATCAGAAAATAAAACAAAATTATAATCCTGGAGTGACACTGATTTTGTCCTTGTGAGAAAAATGACATCCAAATATTTTGTTCAAACTTGTTTTATAAATACTAATAAGTTTGAATCTTGTAATATTTCAAGCTGTAAGTTTTTTTTTAATTTATCGTAGATGGATTTTTCTCATATATTCACTAACAATACAAATTTCAGAAATATATTTTACTATCATTTCAAATAGACATTTACAGAAATTCTTCTGTTCTACTGTAAATGTCTTCCAACTAGGAGCACCCAGTGGTCTTGGTAAATAATGTTCTCCCTAGTATTTTACAAAGACACATGTAATTAAATAAATAATTTTGACTGATACTTACAAAGAGAATTTTTCATCATACAGGGGATTGTTTGTTTCTCCTCTAACATCTGTTTTACATCTACATTTTTTGCTGTCGTCAGGTATCAGCGACATCTGCAAATTAGATTTTGAATTTGAATTTTTGGTGTTTAACACTACTTTCAGCAATTTTTCAGCTATATCATGGCGACTAGTTTTAGTGGTGGAGGAAGCCGGAGAGAACCACCGACCCTGGGCAAGCAACTTATAAATCACTTGCGGCTGCAAGTCGAGTGCACCCTTTTTTGTAATTTACAAAGCTGGGCATGAACCCACGCCACATAGGTGATAGGCTTATGAGCTGTTAGATCTAACGACCTAACTCATTCAGCCACCCGGGGCCCTTCTATAAATTAGATTTTTTGTTATTATTAATATACTGTAAAGAATAACAAATTGAATTATTGGTTTTTTTTTTAATTTACCTATTGTAAAGAATAACAAATTGAAAATTTTCCCACTCATTACAAGAAATTATAGCACTTTTAATATAAATTTAAATCTGTAATATATGAAATTGTCTCCTCTTAACTGATGATGATGCTGAATTGAGTTATCTCCCTTACACTATACTAAGAGGATGCTGAATTGAATTACCTCCCTTATACAAACAACACTTACTTTGACAAAGGAATCACACAATGGTTTCTGTTTTGATGACAGGTGCCTTGCCTGTATAACTGAAAAATAAAATTATTTTTTTAATTAAACAATGGCAAGTATTTTCAGTTATTCATTTTTAGTTTCCATTATAATTTTTTTTATTAAAAATTAAATTTGTTGACTTAACATTTAACTGAATCCAACCTTTATAAATCCTTAAGCTAATACAGAAGTTACAATTAATTACAATGTAAAGAGCAAAATAAAAGAAGCTTTTAACCTTTTACTTAAGAAAACAGCCTTATTAATGAAATTGTCTTTAATAAAAAGTTTGTGTCCCAAGCCTTCATGATCACAAGTAAACTATACAATCAGGTTAATTAAATTAAATGAAGATATTCATCATTTCAACTCACCATGTACTGTTAAGAGTCCAAAATTCATATAAGCTGAAATCTTAAGTTGTCCTGAAATAAACAAAATAAAATATTGTAGCATGAAAAATATTTTAATTATTACAATTAAAAATATAATATTATAGTATGAAAGACAACTTTCAAATTGTTGAATTGCTGTTTTGATCTTGGAACTGTTCTGATGTAAGACATAATAGTGTCCTGTTGTGTTATATTTGTAATGAAAAACCTTACACAGGCCGAACGAAAGTCATCGCTGTGCTTTATTCCGTCCTCAGACTTTATAATATAGGAGATAATTGTAAGGGCAGACACTATTTAATGGTGGACACTGTTCTGATAGTGTGGTCTGTATTTTATTTTCAATTTATTATCTTTATGCAAATTTATTTCCATATAAATTATTCACAAAAAGATAGTTTGAAAACAGATTTTACTATCAAATAAATCAACACAATAAGTCAAATGGAATGGATTATGTTTTTCCCCATAATTCACTATCACATTCAAATGAAATATAAAAGATGAACATTAATGTAATACATAAAATGACAAAATTTGAAATAAAAAGAAAATACACATTTTTTTCTTACCTTTCATCAACATTCCCTTTTTAGGCAGGGTTTCATTTAGAGGATTATATACCATTTTTGTAGTTTTTACAAAAATATTATAAAAAGCATCAGCAACTAATAGATAGGGATAATATCCCAAAATCACAGAATCCAAAAATTACATAAAATCACTTCCACCTTATCAAAAAGTCAAAAATACAATATAATGTCACTGGTTTGTTTACAGATTATCCAGATATCAATTATCAAAATCCTCCAGAAAATTTTGATTGGTTGATATTTTAAGACAGGTATATTTCAGGTATTGATCATTACATTACATTTCTTTACACCTGTGGTGATGATACAGGTGTAATCTTAGACACTTTTCTTGAGTACAGATACCTCAATGTGTGACACTTGAACATCATATTTATGTCATAAGTCAACAAATTTCAATGGAAATGAGTGACAATTTCAATTTGCTTATACTGCAGATTTCGATATGGAAAAATAAACATCATTTTATAATACAGATTGCTTACATTTTACAATATTGTGGGCAACAATTAATAATTTTATTGTTTGCCCAAACATGTCCTACCAGGAAAAAAAGGTACCTACTGGAATTCTTTTTTTTCTTTAAAATATGCATTTTCAAATTTCTAGACATTTCCAAATTTCCTATTGATTAGGTATCTTATTCCAATTTTTTAACTCTTAAACTACCTACCTACCTAACAAGCAGACAATTTCTTAATACAAAAATGTATAAACATTTTTACATTTTACAATATTTTGGACAGTATCCATTATATTTAAGACCAATAAATCATTTATCACCTTTTATAATACCAGTAAAATTACACACTATAAGAAGGCAATAACCATCATAATCTCATACATAACATAAGATTTCTTAATACTATTGGCCAATATCATCTACAGTATTAAATTAGTGGCCTACTGAGTGGGCAATAAAACTTGTATTAGGTATTACACACAGAATTGTAACAGAATTATAGAAAAAGGGGTAAGATGTTCACATTGTCCAATAAACATTAGAAGGTACATAAAACATGTATGACAATGTTTTTCCTGAAAAATCTGCATGACTTATTAAGTTAATAATACGTGTGTGTGTGTTATAGTGTTTAATGCCATTTTCAACAATATTTCAGTTATATCATTTAATAATACATGAGATTTCACAGACCAAAAAATTTCAGTAAAATTTCTGTGAAAAACTGAACAACAATAAGGACTATTGGCTTAGATGTATCTTATCAAAAAGCTCTGGCAAAGTTTGTCTTTTTCTTCTTTCTATATGAAAAATATTCATGAACCAATCTTTGCTTTAATGATCAACAAGTACAATTGCACTATTGGGGATACTAACTTATTCAGTACCATGCCCATAGGACAAATCTGCTAAATACCAAAACTCAGTTGGCCCAAGAAATGTCAATATTTACTTAAAGAAATGGTACCCTGATCCAAATAAATAGACATTAAAATGAGGTAAATCCTGTCATTTCATCAATTTCTTAAGCAGGCTTAATTAAATTGACAAAGGGTCCAAAAGGGCACCTGAAACCAACAAAAGCATATTGTTCTTCTTTTGATACAGACTTGCTCCCACTCCAATAGAGTGTTAATAACTGTTACTGTATAGGAATGTCAAGATAATCAGAATTCTACATTTGAATTATTTAATGTCAATTTGCACCATTCATGTGATGAAATTGAAAAATTAAGACAGCTGCACATATGTGAACAGGTGAAGAATTCTACTCTTATTATGTCACTGATTCAAGTTATTCTAAACAAAATAAAATTATTTTAAGAAAGATAAATAAATGATACAAATCGTTTAATAAAAGTAAATAAATAAAATTATTTATTTTTTAATTTACAAAAATTATAAATTTTTCATATAAACAATTTAAAATAACACAATTAAGTTTATGTAAATCAATTTCCTTGTGAGAGCCCCATTTCATTTGCATATCAATATCATGTCAGTGACAGTTACACCTGTCACTTGGGTAATAATATGAAAGATTGAAGATAGTATTATTAGTGATATGCTACAGGGGATTTAAAAAGATGAACATTTTAAAAAGTCAAATTTACAAAATTAATTTAAAAAAAATTGTTCAATAAATTGAAATGAAAGTTTTAGACAAAATTCTTAAGATAAAGAAAAAAGTAAAAATAGATTAAAAATAAAGTCAAAAATGAAAGAAAACCATTATATGCTGTATAGAGACAGACCAAATTGTTCTGCCTGGTCCCATGTGACAACACAGGTGCATTAATTAACCTGTCATTTGTAAGCAGGTATTTCAATTGAAACAGCTCTTGCATTTCACCACATTTTCATCGAAACTGATCTACATAAATACAGTGATAATCCTCGGCATGTAAAAGATATGCCTGATTGTATCAGTATATATATCACCTTATATCAATGTAACACTTTCATTTAAATTCAAATTCACTGTGAGATGACAAAGAAGTATACCGCAGGCACGCGTCCCAACCACAATTTAAATACTGTGACAATAAATCTTATTTAATCTCTTTAAACTGTTTTAAAAACTTTTGATTCTATTCGATTGGTCCTGAAATTTTGATGAAAACAACTTTTTAAAAGATAAACATTTGTTATCAACAAGGACCATCAACACACTTTGTAAACCACTGGTATAAAGGTTCAAACTTGTGTGACAGATGGGCTTTGTATGGCTGTTAGTGTTATAACAACTCATAAAGTGAAATTTGATGGTAAATAACCAGAAATGTATTTTGAGTGAGCAAGTGATTGTTGTTAAACCCTTAGAGAGAATTTTTGGTGAGAACATTGTGCTTTTTGTTGAGATGATGATGGTAGAAGACAAAAAGCTGAATTGGAATTTTATAGTGCTAGATCACTGAAGCAACAATCTGTTGTAGGAAGACATGTCACACAACTCTGACACTCTGACTCCAAACCAACAAGTTTTTGTTTTCTATTACATGCTGCATACTAAGTGGAGAAGAAATAAATACCAAGTTTTTAATTTTAGTTGGACCAGATTGGGGATCAAACCCACAATATCCTGTACTTGAGGCGAACATGTGAACCACTAAGTAAGGCAGTTAAAGATTTATTTTGATCTTTATATTATCCTTGCCACATGACCAGCCAGAATTAGATTGTCTATATATAATATGTGGTACAATTTTTATTACTTGACCACAGGTCATCAAGAGCTATATATTAAATTACCAATATCAAGTAAGGATGTTTATGGTGGGACCAGAATACAATATTAATAAATTACCAATATCTAGTATGGATGTTTTATGATGGGACCAATCAGACCACTTCTTTATAATATGAAGAATAATTTGTACTATTTGACCACAGGTCATCTCTATATAATAATACATTAAATTACCAATGTCTCACTCTGGTCTGGTATGGATTTTAATGTTGGGACCAGATTCTCATAAAAAAGCAGTTAAAAGACCATGTAATTTGACTGATTTTGAATAATGGTGATACTAAAAGAGAATTCATAGCATTAGGATGATAATCACTCCAATATCCAGGTTAATCTAGAATATTATTTCGCTTATAAATGTCAAAATAAGTTCATCTTACAATGTTGAAATTTTCCCACCAATTAGTTTCACTTAAGCATTAAATTTTAAAATCCTTGTCACATTTCTCTTCTAGACAAATTTTAATATCATTTAAACAAGTTAATCAAAGTCCAAAAATGTGAAAATCAAAGAGCTTCATATTTTAATGATCACAATAAATTTGTCAAAAAAATTACAAAATTTTAATATGATTGGCAACTGTGTTCCTTCTCCTTTAATTGTCCTAATTATCTTTGACCATCAGGAGACAAGGTCAAGTTATGTGCTGGTCATCAACTGTCCAGAGAGATCAAAAAGACTGACCACTGGCAATTTCACAGCATATAAAATTTATTGCAAACAAATAGTTACACTGTAGACTTTGAAGTAGATGTTTTTAAACTAAAAATGCTTTGAAACAAAAAAAGAGAATCCATTGGCATTTCAAACTCATGATAAATATCTAAAATGTGCAATAAATATTTTCTTAGACATATTTTTGCTAGAAACAAAGTATAAAAAGTGTCAGATACTGGCATCCTGTGTGTATTTCTTTACTTGTCCAAACAGCATTAGAAACAAAGATATGGTTTATTCTAATATGATGTCCTTCAAACGCTTTAAGTCCAAACCGGTGATAAAAATATACCTACACCCATCGTAATTTATGACGTCATCAACAATTTATTTTCTACATTTTAGTCACAGCGGTTTAAATAGTACCAGATATCGGTACTGGTAACCTGTATGGGTTTTTTTTTACACAAATTTAATTTCCTATTTAAAATATGTATTTCATATTTTCCTGAAATTAAATACAATATTTCTATCAGGATATCACAGTACAATATAATATATATTTTTAAATGAAAGTTACCACTGTCTAATTCTAAAGTTCAAGTGTGTTGAGGATGAATTAAATTGAAACAAAAAATGTGGTCTTAAATATCAATATATGTATCACCATGTTGATGTAATATAATCTCTTAAAATCTGAGCATCTAATAGTAAATTTGTGGTAACTTTGGAATGTACATCTATATTACAGCATATATTATCACAGATAACTGATTAATATGGAAACATGTAAACAATGTGGTTGATAACTGTGGTCATATAGTGATGAAAACTGGTGTCAATTATAGTGGGGGGAAATATTGGTCAGCCCTGCTGTACACCTGTTGTCATGTGTTGATCAACAAATACATGTATACCAGTATATTACTGTGTAATTAAATAATTGTTAGTCATTAAGACATAATTGTAATGTATATTCATATCTCTCTACTTGGGATAATTTTTGCATTGCAAGTAGGGTCTATCTTTGCCTAAAGCAGGGATGATTTTGGTTAGAACATAAAAGAACTGAAAATCAATGAAAAATAGCTGAAATCATCTACACCTCCTTTCAAATGGTCTATTTTCTACCTGTTCTCCCTACATGTCAAGGACAGCAACTGTCAGCAATTTCTCTCTAGAGGAAAATTGCTGAAATCAGTTAAATAACTGACAAAAATCATTCCTGCTGAAGTTCCCACAGGAATATTACTGTATAATATAGTATTCATTTTGTAAGAAAAAAATAAATTTTATAAAGGTTCTCCTGTTGCACACTTATGCGACTCAACTCGTGAGTAATAAATGAAATCCTGAAATTATCTTAAATTATGTCAAAATTTTAAACAATTTTTTGCAATGTGTGTCTTATTGTTCACTTTGCAGGGAAAAAGTAATTTAAATTCCATATGGAATCATTTTCTGTGAAAAATCTATATGTCACATGACATCCAGATCAGCTGTTCTTGATAATGAAACCCATCTTCATATTATACAATCAAATGCTTCCTGTAAATTAAATAATCCTTTAGAAGATATTTCATTTCAATAATGACAGTGACTGAAGATTTTAAAAACAAACCATGAAAATTGATGTTTGATGGAATAAATTAAGTTTTGAAAGTTCATGTCAAAATCAACATTAGAATTGTTAATTAGGAAGTGGAGGCTAAACACAGTGTCAAGATACAGATGTTTTCTGTAAAATCTCATCTCTTGAAATTAATTCACAGATGGAAAAATTTGTGATGCATAATTAGTAATTGGCATAAATAATTATTCCAGTAGAAATATAAACAGAAAATCCAAGAAATTTGGAGGAACAGTCCCAAAATTAATTGTTTATATTGAAATATTGAGTCTTTGGTGTAATAGTACTATTAAAGACAATTGTGGGTATTGGTTATTTAAAGACAAAATGTTTTGGGTTTTTTTGGATGAAAATATAGGATGTCATGTAAATATCGAAGTCTTAGGACAAGAAAAAAGTACCTGTGTTTCACTAACATTCTTGAAATAAATAAGGGAGGTAAGAAGGCAAAACATTTTTTTTACCTACGTTATACAGGATGAAGATCTGACTTTGACAGTGCTTGTCCAAAAATGGCAGTAAAAACATTAAATTATAGGATCAGTAGGGCTAAGGGGGGATGATATATATATTTTATTTGCCCTAATTGGTTATCAAATATTTATATCTGAAGTCACAATTTCAATATACATGTGTATATATATTACATTGAAACCATCTTGTTTCATTATTGAAAATGGCCATTTATAGTGACCCTTAGCAATGACTATATAACTTTCACAGCAGGAAGACTGAAACCTATTACCAAAAATATGAGCAATTAATCCCAGGAAAACAGTAGGTGATGATTTAAACAGGAGATAAAAAAACCAGGAAATGGCCATTGACTATTGAATTGAATGAAATGAGTGTCCCATTTGAAACCTATTTACACACAGGAAATTAGCTTGGCTAACTGATAAGTGTTGTGTAATGTCCACTATTTATCAAGACCACTCTCCAATTATTGAAAGGATAATAAAGTTATCATTGTGTCATAAAATCTAGATGACATAATTTATAGTTGTAAAAGAATGTTATGATTTCTAAGATAAATTAAGTTTGTCCTTCATTGTAAATTTTTGGGGGTAGCCATGCCACCACACTTTCTGGAAGTTTTGGTGTTCATGTTAAACTAAAGTCTTCCAAAAAGCAAACCAGGTTATAATGGATGCATAAATGGGGTATCATACAGGATTTAGGATTCTGCGGAACCACATAAAAAATCACATCATAATACAGAACCGAACCATTAAATAAATTTAAAATGACAATTATTGTAAATGAATATTGCGGAATAAGGCCAACAAGTAAAGTCTTTATTATACATGACATTGATGTCAGTCCTCGAAATGAAAATTTGGATTTACTGGCCAGAATCAAATTTTTGAATTAAAGACTCTCTTTACTTGTTTTTGTCTAAATATTTAATACTGTTTTTAGTATGAACATTTAATCTGTTCAGAAATATTGTTGAAAGTGGTGTTAAACATCATATCACCCCCTTAATCTGTTCTGAAGGGATTTCCAACTTATCTACATTGCTTTATTGGTCCACTTTGTAGCCATCAAAATTTGTGTATTTCTGTCCGGCGTTTTCCAATGATACAAAATAATTATAAAGTAGTTTATAGTATACCTTGATTTTGTAAGACTTTCAGTGGCTTCGTCTTTGACTTGGGTACCAGTGGCTGATTTTTGTTCGGCAACTGAACACCAAAAGGTCTGCCACCACTTTGCTGGGAACTACAGCTACCAGGATAGGAGTCCTCCGTGCCAGATGAACATCGGCTTGGACCTGAGTGGTTGGCCTTGGGCGTTGAACTAGATTGTGGGTGGGTATTGTCAGACTGTATAGAACACATATTATCTTCCATCTTCATCATCTTTATAGGACTGACTATCTCTTCATAGACATGCTCCATTATGGACATATAGTGTGGACTGTTGCAGGAATAAGGGGAGGCTACTGCATAATCTGAAATGAAAAGAATATTTTATGATTATTGTTTGTTTAGCCTTTGTACAAGTTTTCAACATAAAATTATTTTAGTTTCCATTGATTTTTTTACATGTTGCTTTTTTTCATGATTGTAAATTATTGGGATTACATTTTGAATTTTTTTTTCAAAACTTTCTGATACTCAAACAAAATAATCTCTATAAAAATACTAACTTTTCATTTTGATAAAATACTGTATTGTTGAACTAAATGTGGAATAAAGAATTTCTGCTCCTGTCAATCTATAATAAAAATCAATCAACAAAATGCATAAATAATACCAACTCCTCATTTTGATAAAATATTGTTGAACATGGAATATTCATGGAACATGGAAGACCGAAATTCTGGTTGTGCAAGTTGTCGTGTGTAATGTCAGGCAGTGTTATGACAGCTAGGGATATGATTTTCTTCTTTTGTAGCAAATATCTACATCTGAAGATAACTGTTGTCTTATTGTGTAAATAGACTGATTTCTTAAACAATAAAACATGTCAACACACCAGAGATCTGATTTAGGATAAGTTAATATTAGAGAAACAATGATTTCTCCCCCTACTGTAGGATCCCCGAGGCTCATAAAGGGCTAATTAAGTACATGTAGTACTTTTATAGACATGTATGACACAATCATGTGACATCAATTAAAAATAATAAATTTATAAATAAATTTCAAAAATTTAAATATTATTGTTTTAATATTTTGAATGTTATTTTTTTTCAGCAACCTTATAATGTGCATTTTAAAGGTCCGGTGATATCATAATTATTTTTATTTATAATGAATTTATATAAAAATAAATAACATGAATTTTATCTCCACCATTCTTGGTGAAATAGTTTTTCAGGTTCTTCCCCTTCATTGTATAAATATTCTTTGTTTAAATTGTTGTGGGTAAAAGAAACCATTGGACTATCTTGACCTGAATTTGAATTTCCCTGATACAAAAACCGATGATATACATATAAATGTACATAGACATAACTGAACTCAAAGGCCTTGAGCTTAAAATGAAAAATAGAGGGAACTTTTTGTATCTATATAGAAATTCAAAAGATTGGTTTTTATAGAAATTTTGCTATTTTATTTTACTTTCTTTATAAAACTAAATTTAATCAACACTCCACAAATGAAATATTATTTTTATAAACATAAATAATGAAACCTATAAACTGAAAAAAAAGAACTATAAATAATTTTAAAAAATAT
>MJUT01053115.1:194810-215326 GCA_002080005.1 Gigantidas platifrons | reverse complement strand
AACACACAACTGATTTTTGAGCTACGTGTAGATAAAGACAACAATATAAAACACACAACTGATTTTTGAGCTACGTGTAGATAAAGACAACAATATAAAACACACAACTGATTTTTGAGCTACGTGTAGATAAAGACAACAATATATAAAACACACAACTGATTTTTTGTCTATTTGACCATAACACCCTCAAGAAGGCTAAGCATCAACATGGTTATCTATGTCCTTAAAACTTAAGTTAAGATTTGAAAGCTTTTTTCCCATTTGATACTGTACTTAAAGATCTGTCACCATAATAGTAGACTCTATAGCTATCTTAATCTACCCAAAAACATTTAACATTACAAAGGCCTTTTGTCGTTTTGAAAAGGAAAGTCATTTAAATTAAATCTGACAAGACATTTGTGGTCAGTTAACTGCTGAGGGTTAAATTCGGGTTATGTTTTCATTTCTCATACAATAAAAATGCATGTTAGTCTGGATGAGGTATTCTTTTGAGTCTGCACAACATGTGGGGGGAATATGCATTGAGTATGGCAGATTAAAATGGCCATTATGTGTGCATCCATGTTAAAACAGCTTGATACAGATTCGTTCAGGATTACAATATCTAGACTTGTTCATCCTTGCTTTCTTTAAATGAAATTAATTTGTATTACACGTTTTATTTTATTTTATAAATATTTCTGGATACTAATTCAATTGGCACAACTTTCCCAAGGATGATTCTGATTAGAAAATAAAACAAGGGCAACGCAAAGTAAGGCATATTCCATTGCCTAAAAATTTGACCTGGTGACCTTGACAATCAATGGGGTTCTGGAATTTCTTAAGGACCAAGTATGTACCAAATTTGGTCAAAATCCATTGAAGGATGTTGATTTTAGAGTGTTCACAAGGATGTTACATGCAAAAATTTGACCCTGTGACCTTGACCTTTGACCTTGAAAATCAATAGGGTTCCAGATTCTTTTAATGACTAAGTATGTACCAAGTTTGGTCAAAATCCATTGAAGGATGTTGATTCTAGAGTGTTCACAAGGATGTTATGGAAGGAAGGACGGTAGCATTACTATATCCCTTCACAACTTTGTTGGCGAGGGGATAATAATTGAAAATCAATGAAAAATGACTAAACTATCCACACCTCCTTTCAAATGGTCAATTTTTGACCTGTTCTGACTAAGTCCAATAATTTTGGGCAATTTCTCTCCAGAGGAAAATAGCTGAAATCAGTTAAATAACTTAAACTTATCATCCCTGTTATCTAGATATTAACTACTTGTACCCCAGATAGGATTAGATTTAGATGATAATAAATTAACGACACCACTGGATGAATATAACAGAGAGAAGAAATATGTTGACCCACTACCTGATAGTACCATAATGCCTCTACAGTGGTACACAATCAATTCAAAGAAACCAGAGGTACTTAAGACCATGTATTGCTCTTCTCACCCGATTAATATAGGGAAGGAACACACAAGAATTGCCCATGACGGCTAGGTTTTTCGTCAGACCTACATAAAATTAGAAACTTCTCAGTCAGTCAGTGACAGTGTTGAGGTACTCAAATTAATTATTTGTATCAACTATCAAATGATTTTCATTGTAGTTTCAGACAAGATTTTTAAAGTATCCATGATGGCCATGTTTTATGCTGGGTCAAGATCTGATGGTTTGGTTTGGTTTATGGTGTTTAACACCACTTTCCTTCACCAATAAAACTGACTGCAACGATATAACTGAGAATATTGTTGAAAATGTCGCTAAACACCCATCAACCAACCATCATAAACTGGGTTTTGGACTCACAAAGTTAGTGGTGATAGGAATTGATTGCATGGGTAGTTGTAAATCCAACTACCATATGATCACGACGGCCCCTGGATCAAGATGAGATAAGGCAATTCTGTAGTGGACTTCATAAACACCATCAATCATCTTGGTAAAGCGTGGTTCCAATGGCCAAGTAGTTTCAGAGGAGATGATAAAAAAATAATGTTAACATGTGACGAATCGAGAGAATTGCAGCATGATCAGTCGTTACTAGTCATCGTTAATGACCTCTTTCTGTCATCTAAACCAAATATCCTTGGGACCAACTTTTGTGTAAAGGGATAGACAGATGTTCAGTTTATACAGGCTAAAGTAACAAAGATTTCCTTAAATTGAGATATCATTGTATGTTTGGTTTATACATGATTCTCGGCAGTTCATTCAGGTTTCACTGTCCATTTACCATATAATATATGAATAGTCAATACATGTACATTGTATACCATTTACTGGAATTTTACATACAAGGTAATTCATCAATCTCAAGATGTGACAAATTTAGTAAAGAGGTGAAAAGTAAAGTAAAGTCCATTATTCACATAATCAATCAAAGGTTTAACAGGTCTATTGTGTGGCTAGACTGAACCTCTATTATTTGGCAAACTATGTGAAATTGACATAAAAAGAAAAATCAATAGTATTACAAGTAAAGGGATAAAATAGGTCTCCTTGTCTGGCTGGTCATTTCTATTGTGATTTCAAGAATATAAAGAAAAGGTACTCTGAACTTTAAATAGGATTGTTTGTGGGTAAATAAAGACATTCAATTAAAAGAATTATTTTCACATTGGAACTGAAGTATGGCTGAAATAAACAAAAATTGTATTCAAAATTTTCAATAACAATTTGCTTTGCTTGTAGCCACATCAATTATAGTCACTTAAAGTTAAATCAGTTGATGGATTGATTTTTAAAAGAAATTAATAAATTGAGCTCTTATTTCACAGTAACATCTAACAATAAAATATTATATGCAATAGCCCCCCTTTCTGCAATGAAAAAGTTGCCCTAACATAGGCTAAGAGGGCAGTATGTATCTAAACCCATCAGAAATCTAGCCTGATAAGATGAGTTCAACTGTATTACAATATTTGCCCATCAAGCTCAAAGCAGGTAGTTTTCCAAGAGGGGTTCTAATGTATATATTTTTGTGTTTAGTGTATATAAAATTGCAAGAGATAAGTGGGACAGAAAAAAGTATTTTTGACATTTTTGATACTATATCATTGTCCAAAAATAGGACTACAATGTATAGTCTACTATGTAGAACAAACCTGACTCTTTTTTTTACAATTTACTAGTCTAAGATTGGGCAGGGTAACATCACAGGAGTGATGAAACAAGTTTATACAACAGGCAATGAACTAAACTACTTGTGTCTGCCAAAAAGTGGTTGTAAAAACTGTAGCCGTACTGGGGTAGGCTCTAAAAATTAGGATCTGTCAGTTTAACAGAAACACCAATAGTTTTTTATATTCCTCAGCTATTTGAAAGTCTCTTCTCCTTCTAATTTGAAGCTAAGTAGTGCATATCTATTGTGATTTTTTTTTCTACCTTGAAATTTATGACATCCTAATTACAGTCAAAATTAAAAACAGGAGCCGTCTTTCAAACAAAATCTAAAAATAAGTCTTCTGTCTGTCAGAAATGATTTCAACTCGAGAAAGAATAAAAGCTGAACAAGTCCGGGTGGCTCAATGAGTTAGGTAGTTGGATTACCTAACAACTCGTACAAGCCTATTACCAATACGGTGTGGGTTCGCGCCGGCTTTGTAAATTACAAAAAAGGGTGCATTCTACTCGCAAGTAATAAAGTATACCAGTTGCTTGCCCATGGTCGTGATTCTCTCAGGCTTCTTCCACCACTAAAACTGGTTGCCATGATATAGCTGAAATATTGCTGAAAGTGGTGCTAAACACCAAAGATAATCAAATCTGAATAAGTCCAATTGATATTCTGGAAGAGGTCCAAGTTCCATGTACATGTTACCATGTAAGTACAATGTAACTAGAATGTGAAAACCAGAGTTGAGATTTACTTTGTAAAATTGAATACAAAAAATAAGGGGGGGGGTAAATATTCTGAAGTTCTGGTCCATGCTTGTTGTGATTTGTGCTGTAAAGAATAAACTGTACCAACAGGTTTCATTATGTCTTGATTGCTAATATTTGACATATTGACCACTGAAATTGTGTAGTAAACAAGAAATACCATTTGCCCCATGACATGTAACTTGACCCTTTGGCCATTTTTAACGCCAGGAAAGTGTTGATAGAGGGGTGTAACAAACTGGACATTTAGTCTGACTAGTTTGCCCCATGGGGACGGAATACAATAATTTACAAGTCACAAAATTTCAAAACATCAAAAAGGTGTTATAAACGTAACATATTAATATAATTGAGAATAGCTTTCCTCCGATTGTCTTCTATTTTGCATTGCAACAATTTTTAAATATTAGAACCGGAAATCGTCCAAAGAAAACCATCAACAGAACGTAAGGTTCCAACAAAGGGGTTATATTTTTACACACAAAAAAACATACCGATATTGTTACCACGATGGATTTAAGCAATAATAAAACTACTTGTATGTTATAAGTAAATTTTAATTGTTTGTGCCCAGCAAATGTTGGTTATGTGGTCACCTAACAATCTTCCACGCTAGCATTCCCTTTATGGACCCCCTCGTGTCGACTGCTGTGAAGAACATCTGCCACTCAAACACATGTTGACCAAATAAAAATTTGAAAAAAAGTTGCATATCTATATTGCATTTTGAAATACAAAGAAAAAACTTACCATGACAGCAAATAAACTGTTAAAATATATCTGTTAAAAACAAAGTTAAAACCGTAAATCCATCAATTCCTGATTAAAAAAAACCTATTTGTTTATTGTAGCCATTCGATTATTGTTGTCATTCCGAGTTGAATTAAGCGCCGGTGCGTGACGTCACACAAGCGACATCTAGCGGAGCAAGGTGCTTGCTATAGTCTGTTTTATATAACTGTTGAATGCTTCTGAGTGGATTTGATTAGAATTATTCAAGCCATAAATTTATGATAATGGAATTATCGTTAAAGATCAGACATTGTTTAATCAGTTGAAAGAAGTTTAAATTTAATCCATATCATTATAAACACTCATACAAACATAAAAAGAGGAATCTATTGTAAAATTATTTTTTTAACAGAGTTTAATAGACTTTTATTTTTTGGCAGAACTAATTTTTCTCATAGAAATATGTAAAATTTGTTTTATGCTATCTGTACCATGTCAACTTAATTTAAAGGGTATTTCGAAAAATTTTATTATTTTTAGCAAATTATCACAAGAACTTGTAAAATGGAATAATATCCCCTATTTTCAATTAAAACAAATCTTTACTTAGCCAACATATCCATATAATCATATATTAACTATGTACAACTTTTAATATTGTATCATCGGGATATATGGACACAAACACGTTAAAAAAGGGAAAAGGGAATAAAATAATAAGGAAATGTTATTGTAACTAAATATGTAAACAGAAAATTTAAAATGGGGTCATTCCATACTACAAACGCCTGTGAAAATCAAAAGTTTTTATTACTTCTGCCAAATACTTGACGCCTTCAGCAGTTGAAGGTGTTCATTATTAATTCAGAGGTGGAGGATATTAAAAGAGGTTAAAACTAATCACAGGTTTAGTGTTTGATAGCAGCCTTGAATGTGTCAGCGATTTCAACTATGGACCTTGGCAGTCGGTGGATAAATGACTACCAGTCAGATATTTCGGAGTAAAGGGGGAGGGCATGTACCCCCACTTTTTTTTTAGCAAAAAATAAGAAGTCAAATGTTTTTTTTCACTTTTATTTTTTATTTCATTTTTTTTTTTTTTTTTTGGCTTGTCAGTTTCGAAAAACCCCCCTCCCCTCCTTAATCGATCTTGTCCTGGAGCTTGTCCCCACTTTTCGGTTCTCTTCTATAGCCATTCCACAGTAACACATCAACTCCCACAGTTTGCCCCCTACTTCCCGTTTCACTGCTAAAGCATGCCCCCACACTTTTCCATCAACCCACGCCTCTAAAGTGAAAATAAAACCACAGGCGCTTGGGGACATGACAATTTTTTTGGTGAAGTTGTATTTTCTTTTTTAACAAATTTTTGGTGAATATTTCTTTTTTTATACGTAATTGGTACCCTACTGTGCATGTCTAACCTGGTTTTAGTCCATTTTATACACTTTCACATAACCCCGTATTTTCTATCAAATACTATAAAACCAAGTATTTGATAGAAAATACGGGCTTATGTGAAAGTGTATAAAATGGACTAAAACCAGGTTAGACATGCACAGTTGGGTACCAATCACGTATAAAAAAGAAAATATTCACAAAAAAAAATAAAAAAAAAGAAAATATTCACCAAAAAACATGTTCCTGTCCCCAAGCGCCTGTGAATAAAACAAGTAATCTTTGTTGCCTTTTACAACGAGGGAAAAGACGAGAAATGCATGGTGTGAGTTTCTCAATGATAGTTTTATTCTGCCTTTTTTTTGTTAAGAATAGCTACTTTTCGTTTGCAATTATACATCATGACAAGTCGCGAACATGTTACGCCTTAGTCCGAGATTCCTCTGCCGTCCGACTGCTTTTTTTCTGACTTGCTGGAGCGCATATGGTGGGTCCCACGTCTCCAGCAAGTCGAACAAAAAGTCGTCGGACGGCAGAGGAATCTCGGACTAGTTACGTCTGGTTTCATGATTATGACAGAACTTTGTGTTGTAACATGTCACAACCTTGTTTGTTGTTGACGATCCTGGTAGCCCTGTGTTGGACCATTTCACGTTGATCAATTCCACCTTTATCGTTGGGGTTTGGGCAGAACAAGAATATTCAAGCGAGTGTCCATTTAGAAATTTGTAGACTTGTTCTGCTGAGGTCGAATTGAAGTAAAACATCCAACATCGCGACATCAGTAAATGAGAGCAAGTGAGAGATCTTATTTTAATCAGATTGGAGTTTTATAGGCTTTCGTGCAGACGTTATGTACGTGGATTGTCATGTTAAATCTTGTCTAATTGTTAAAAGCAAAATATTTGGTTTCTTTTAATGACCCGAGTGGTCCTTATGACCATTATCGCTGTAATTAAATTTGATTGGATTTTTAGTTCGAGTGAGGGACAGAACGTTACGTTTTTTTTTAATCTGGAAGAAAAACATTTTCTATTTCCTTCATGTTGCAAATTTATCGAGATCCTGTAACAAATATTTGGCATCGATAATTTTAGCCGTTAAACGTTGTATATAATCAATGATGCCGTCTGCAAATATAGTTGAATGATGGTGTTGCCAATAAAACTGATCGCCACGCATATGGATATAACTCATTGAAATATTGTTGAACGTGGCATTAAACATCATTTAATAACACTATCCTTAAGCATATAAACTATAAGATTTTTGTAGCTACATGTATATCATGTCGAGAACAAGTTATATGTAGATGAGATGTAGCTGGTCCGCAAATATCAGAAAACTGGCCAAGGACCATAAGGGCTACGGTTCCGCAGCTAGATGAGATGATGATATAAGTTTTGTACTAGTCCAACAAGCATAATTGTACTTTCACAGTGCTGGCTCGCCGAAACAACAGTCCATTGGTAGACGTGTCACGCCATTCAGATAGATTATCCACATTCTAAGCAGACAAGTCTTTGCTCTTTCTCCTTAATGCTGAATACTTAATATCGAAGAAGCAACAAATACCAGTTTTATAGTCTTTGGTTTGACCCGAACGGGGTTCGAACCCACGATCTATCGCTCAAATGGATCCCCAGTGAGTTATAATACATTTGTAATATCATAATAATTTGATAGTTCTGATTGGAGTTTATGTCGCGTGTTTGAAATATCTGATCTTGTAATAAGGTACTTATAACACTGGGTGGCGCTCATAACTGACCAGAACCTTAAATAAAACCGTCTGTGCACTTGTTTATTTTAATTTAAAATGCAGTGCCATATTGTTTATATTATATTACTGTTAGTAATTTTCAGACATTTTAATGAATTTTTGCAGTTTACGATGGATTTTGATTGACACAAATGTTCATAGCTAATAACGTCTAGCTTGATAAAAATTGTGATTTTATTACCCGGGATGGCAAGAACCGAGAATTAATTTGATAAAAACATTGAAATCTATCACAATTGATAGTTTAATAAGGATTCTTGTACAGAATATTAATTACATATTGTCGTATCTTCAAGTAAAGACAGATCGTCCGTCGGCCAAACATCTGTATCTTGATTAAAACAAATGAAATCTCGTAAAACAACGTATAATATGCTGCTTCCTATCAATTATCTGGAAAAAGATGTCAAAATTAACATGTCACATAAGGTAGGCCATCATAGGAGGTTTGAAGATACCATAAGAGTAATAGGGGCCCGGGTGGCTCAATGAGTTAGGTCGTTGTAGGGCCCGGGTGGCTCAATGAGTTAGGTCGTTGGATCTACCAACTCATACAAGCCTATCACCAATATGGCGTGGTATCGCTCTCAGCTTTGTAAATTACAAAAAGGGTGCACTCGACTCGCATCCGCAAGTGATAAAGTTTACCAGCTGCTTGCCCAGGATCGGTGGTTCTCTCCGGGTACTCCTTCTTCTTCCACCACTAAAACTGGTCGCCATGATATAGCTGAAATATTGCTGAAAGTGGCGTTAAACATCAAAAATGATTTGTCTTCCAAACACATGTTTTATTGTTTGTTTATATATGTATTGTCTTTGGAGAACCAATTATCAAGAGGGGAATTTTGGATCCAATGAACCGGTTTAACCCCGCATCATGTTACGGTCTGTCCCAATCCAGGACCTGTATTTCCAACTTCATATATGATGATATATTTTGTGTTGAGCTGGCAAATGGTTGTTTTGCTTTGTTGATATTGGTGGAATTGTTTATTTATCATCACTTTTTAAACTTTCTTTTCATTACAGAAACGACTTTGATAAAGGCCTAGTATAGGTCGCTGGGACAAGCACATAAATGTGACGAGGTTAAAACGGGGATAACTATCCTCCCCTGTTGATATATAGTAGGCCTTCATCGGTCAAACAACAAGTGAAAGACCAATTAAAACAACTGCACATATTAATAAGGAGTCTTAATAGTTTTTGCCATGAAACTCGTGATTGCCGGCATTTCTCGTCTAAGATTATGTTAATGGATATATCCGATCATCAACTAAAACAGAAACGCTACCCAAAGAATACTCAAGTTTGGTATCAATTGATCTTGTGGATTACGAGGAATCAAAATCTTAAATGTTAGAAGAGTTTGAAAATATCAAAGGGCCAAAAGGACAAATAACGATCTACAAAACATCACTCGAAAAACTAGAGATCAGTAACATGAACCCCACTGAAAACCGGGGGTGAACCCGGATGCTCCGGAAGGGTAAGCAGTTCCGACTCCACTAGTGGCACCTGTCGTGTTACTCTAGCTACAAAAACGATGATAATTCATGAATGAGGAAAGGACCGGAAGATGTTAACGACAAGTGGGAGATATTGGTTAACCGTACAATTACAGCTACAGTAGATCATGACCTATAAACAGGTACGGCTTTAAAATGTAAATTTAAAGTTATAATAACTAGAGGCTCACTGGAAATATCGCGCATCTGATTTGCAAATAGGTATTAGCTCTTTTAAGGTCCCGTTGCCGTTCACGTCGTGGTCGTGATCATATGGTAGTTAGATTTACAACTATCTATGCAATCAGTGCCTATCACTACTAACATTGTGAGTTCGAATCCCGCTCATGCGAGGTGTACTCGATGCAATGACTTTCGGCAGGTCGGTCGTTTTCTTCAGGTACTCCGGTTTCCTCCACCAATAAAACTAATCGCAACGATATATTGTTGAAAGTGGCTTTAAACACCATAACCCTAACTCCCTATTTATATAATATTCATTTTATGTTCCAACTAAAACAATATATGTGCTTATAATTTCAGAAGAGGAAAAAGTAACCATTTCAGAAACAAGAATTGTCCATGATGGCCATGTTTTTGTCGGATTAAGACGATTGAGGAATCTTTGCAGAGGTACCCAACATATAGATTATATACCAATAAATAAGTCATTTGGACTTGTAGTATCATAGTAGAAGATTAAAAATTTTTTTTAATCCAATCAGAAACAAGACGGAATGAGGACTATTTCTAGAGGACATCTCAAACATCTTCCCTGCAAAAGTTCGTTCCGCCAAGTACTTTCAATGGCGATTATTTAAGATATTGCAAGAATATTACCGCTTATACTGGTTCATATTTGAAGTCAAATCAACAAGAAAGTCTGATTATCATTCTTAAAATCTGGCAAATTATTATTGTATTTTTTTTAAAAGAAGCTTTTATTGTTCTGTGGTGCAATGGTGACCATCTTGAATTTACGATCTTCATTAAAAAAAATCCAACTTTGTAGGGGATCATCCAATGACCATTCGTACAGTTTGGGTTAAATCCTGTTTTTTTTTCTAAGAAAAGATATTGTTCACTTTCTCACAGAATAGTTCTTTAAAATTAATTCTTGCTGTTGGGGCCATCTTGGATTTCTGATCCACACGAAACAGTGCCATTTAATGACAATTCACATACATCTTGGGTGCAATCTAGTTTGTTGTTTCAGGGACCTTGGGTGAACATGAACCACAAAGGTACAAGTAAGCTGAAAAGGGTTTATTTATTTTCCCAAATGATCCTGTTTAAAATTGCCATTGCAGCCATTTTTTTTCTCGATTGACTAAAAAAAACCTCAAAAACTAGTACAGGACCATGTAATGAGCTTTCACACAAAATCATAATCAAATCTGCCCAATTGTTTCTGAGAAGAAGATTTTTGAAATTGCAGCCAATCAGATCTTTCTTTTGGTCGATGTTGAATTTCTGGTTGGCACCAACAACATAAACTTTATTAAGTACCAACTATTTAACATTGATGACAACAGCTCACCTTGACCAGAAGGGTCAGAGAAGTATCATAGCACAAATTTTCACCAGCATAATAGAACCCCAAAAAGGTTCAAATGGCATAGTTACCTATCATATCACAAGCTTGTGTCCCAATGAATGTCAAATCTTTTTATTTCAGTTCTGTTTATACCAGTGGTTTATATAGCAATGTGTTATCATATCTCCAACAATACAAAGTGGAAACCATTGGACTAAGTTGGTAAATTTTAGAACCAGACCCTGATAATTTCAGTGGTCCAATAAATTAGTACATAACTCAGCCAATCAGAAAACATTATACAAGGTCCATGTCAGATCAAAAAGCAACGAAATATTGTCCTAGTCTTTTTGTGTTTCATGGTTTGAGGTGAGAAATAATTGTTCATTTTGTTGATATTTGTGGAATTGTTGACCATTAAGATGTTTTAACTTTCTTATTGAGAGGGAGTGGTTGATTGTTGTAATACCAAAATGTCAGCTACTTTTTAGTGAGATGATGATAATGATGATGCCTTTTTTTTATAAGACCAACATGATTAGATTAACTGATAGTTTTATAGTGCTTATGCAAGACATAATAGTGTCCTATGTTAGGGTGTTCCCCCCTCCCCCGGACAATATTTTATAGAGATTGCGATATGAAATAGTGTCTGCTGGACACTATATAACATATGTAAAAGTGTCTGGTGGACACTTTGAACTAGAGGACACAATTAAACGCTACACTAGCTCACAATCCACATATAGACATACTGCTCCACTAGGTCATATCATCCCAAACTCCTGAAGGCAACAAATACCAAATTGACCATAGCATTATCAAGTGAGTAATTGTTGATTAACGCCAAGCCTTTGCAATCAGTGCCTATCACCATTAATGTTGTGAGTTTGAATCCTGCTCAGGCGAGGTGTGCTCGATGCATCATTACGTGATAAAGTTTGTCAGTGACGGCAGGTTTTCTCCACCAATAAAACTGACCACCTAGATATAATTGAAATATTGTTGAATGTGGCATTAAACACTATAACCCATAAATGCCAAGTGAACAATTTTTCAGTTATATCATGGTGAGAACAAGTTATATTTCGACAAGATAATGATGATATCCGCTTTGTACGAGGCCAACACAGATTTTTATAGTTCACTGAAACAACAGTATGTGGTTAGACCTATCACTCCATACTGAACCATTATCCTTAATGCTGTGTACTTATCAGAAAGCAGCAAATACCAGTTTTATAGTGTTTGGTTTGACCCAATCAGAGTTCAATTATTTTTTTTACCCGACCAGAGTTCGAACCAACAATATACTATACTCAAGACAGACTATCTAACCACCAATCTATAACTAAGTTGTGGCTGCATTATTCCCTCTGCGGGACAGACAGGGCTTCTTGTTGTACTAAACACAAATGAAAGTAAAATCTGTGTCCAGTAAGTAGTAAGGCGTGCAGACAATGTTACAAAATACTAATTTTAGTCTTTGGTCAGACCTAACATGGTAAAATACTTGATCAAGCACTCACAGTGCTCCAACCATAACACTACTGATTTGGTTTCAACAATGGTATCACTTCTATTTATCTTTGTTTGGAACAAACAAAAACATATAAAACCAAAATCATTTCATATTTTCAATTTAATAAATATCAAATTGATAACAATAAAAATAAAACAGTATTTACAAATAATTTAGCACTTATTGGCACTATTACAATTATTAGACCTATTAAATAGACTCTATTATAATCATACAAATTTATAAACAAATTAAAAGTTCATTTTCACACATTTACATCAGTATTGTATTTCATCTTGTCCTGTGCTGTATTGATATCTCTGTAGCTGAAACTCTTTATTCTGTCCTGAAAAATAAAAATTGAAATGTTACTATAGATATAGATATCATTAATTAAAGTAAAATTGTTTGTATATTTTTGTTGTTTTAATGTTCTCTTTTTCATTGATAAAATTGTGTGTGTAAAAATATGCATACACAAGCATGAGCTCCTATAATGGTAAAAAAAATTGTTTTCTCCTATTATGACGTCATTTTAACCCTGCTGAACCAGTGGTGGAAAAATCTGTAATCTTCTAGAGGATTAAAATGTCTCGTGCCTTTCCCCGCATTTGACTCGTTTGACGGCTTTTGAAATAAAGTTCGTATTAAATAATGGGAGAAACAAATTCTCCTTCAGTTGCCCATGTGGGTTACGATATTTCTCCACCCTCGAGATGTAAATTAAAAATTTTAACCACTCGCCTCATGACTCGTGGTTAACATTTTTAATTTAACTCTCTTGAGTGGAGAAATATCGTAACCCACGGGCAACTGAAGGAGAATCTATATTTAAATTTCATTCATATGGTAATTGTAATTTCTTCATACATGAATTGGAAATGACAGAAAATTAGGAAAAAAACAGAAGTTTTCTGAATATTTCAAATACTGTGAGTATACTATTGAAAAACAAAGCAAAACAAAATCCATGGAATGGCTACCAACATGGATAAAGAACAATATTTACCTAAATGTAATTTTTAAATATGTTTTAAACAATGTTTTTAATTCCTGTTTAAATATACATACCAGTGGTAGTAATGGCGAAACTCTTTGACATCAATGAAATCTGTGAAGTGTGGACATCTTGGTAACCATGGTAATCTTACAGCGAGGGTGCTGATAAATCTTGTTGAATAGTCTGGAGGAACACACCAACTATAAAAGTATTAGTCTTTATCACAGAATCATAATATAAAAATAACTCAATACTCCTGGAAGTTGGATAAAGATGGATGACCGTCACAGTGACCCCTACTTCCTGTGCTGCTAGATGACCCTGACACCTGACTGTTTGCTAGTTGGATGGGTGAAAGTGAGGCTAGACTGAGGATCTGGGAAACACTCTGGTAACTGGCTATACTGTTGACACTTGATCTGAATGCTGTAAAAGAAGACAGAAATTGAGTATAAAATTTGCATAACGACTGAGTATAATTTGCATAGCGACAAGTTAGCAGTAAAATGAAGTGATGTTGTAAATAGTTCTGGCAATATTGTTTCTTAAACCGACAAAATTTACCAGTATAGCAGCAGCCTTTTATTATTTGTCTCAATGTATATACCTGTATTTAACTCTTTTTACCTACTTGATGTACTGTATGTAATATTTCGTCATGAAATATAGCTAAGATATCGCTCACTTGTCGTTATATAACATATTTTACCAGTACCAAGCCAGGACATTGAGTGGTTGTGTATGTGTGTGTTAGGTGTATAGATTTTGCCTCAATCCAATTCTTCGATAGGATTTTTGGAACTGTTCCGACAGTGGTATTTATTTTTGTTTTCCACTTTATCAATGATTATTATATTTAATTAGTTATTTTCAGTTGCTATAACTGTTAATAGTTAGAAAAAAAAACATGTAAATAACCATATTTTTCCTTGGTGATTCATAAAAAAGTTTCAATACTTATAAAATCCCATGACTTAAATTATATATGTGTTAAATTTCAGATTCACTTATAAACAGAGAAAAGCGGCTTCCATTAAAGCTTTCTCTGAATGTTGCAATGCAAAACAGCAATAAAAAGTTGTTAATTTCTTTAATTTGTGTTCATTTACATCCGTATTCCATTAAAGCTGCCTCTGCTGATAATACTTACAGTCCATGGTGACAGACAGACTGGAATCATCTACAGACAATAAGATCTGATGTAGGATATTGTATACTCGAACTATGTGCTGGACAGGTAGATAAATAAAGCTGCTGATGGATGGTTCTGTAGACTCCAAGGAACAATTCTGAAATAAAACAAAATATTTAATTATTGTTGCTTTTTTAATTATTTGATTTTGCTTGACAAAATCTTGATGCATAACAAAATTTTCACTTTGATTATCATAATGTGAAAAAAAGACTACATCCCATTTTATTAAGATTTGAATTGCAGTATTTGTTGGGTGATTATCGTTTAACGTCAACTCAGCAATTTTTCAGTTATATCATATCGAAAACAAGTTAATTTTCAATGAGATGATGATGATGTCCACTGTGTACTAGACTAACACGCTTATGTGGACTTTGATAATGCTAGCTCACTGAAACAACAGTCCGCGCCCTTCAGACACATTATCCTGATTCCGAGCCACCAGACTGCTCTTTCTCCTTAATGAATTGCATCTACATCGTTAAACTACAAGAATCAAGTCTCTATTTTGACTATTGCCTATTAAAAGATTTACAAGTAATTATTGCAGCAATGGGGAGATAATTATTGTAACAAAGGGGAGATAAATACCCTAACAAACTTGATGAAGTCTTCACAACTACTGAGGTCTGATAGAACTTTGTTGGCTGAGGTGATTCCCTTGGCATACAGATCATAGGCCTGGCAGAACATGGCAACCTGAAATAATAAATATTAAATAAATAAAACATAAAATTATGAATCAGCATTAAAATTCTTATTAAATGAAAAGTAATAAATACTTAAATATTAAGGCCATATAAAGTTAATTTCTTGGTTCTCAGGCCCGCCCGCATGTGGAAATTCGTCGCCGCATTGCCGATTTTTTTGCAAAAATAGTAAAAAAAAAAAATTAAATGCGGTAGCGCTGTCCGTACGGAAAAAACAACTGCATCCGTTTTTCTCTTATATCGCGTGGTCGGTGAAACGTTTTAAAACGCATCATGCTTAAATGAGATTTAAAGCATCGTTATGACAATGTATAAATAAAAAACGTGTTTCCGTTTGACATTTAGACAAAATGTCAATCTTTTCTGTGCAAATTCGGCACAAATGTTTGCCAGTTTTGCCAGGAAACATAATAGGGGGCTTCTCCGAATTGTTTACGGAGATAAAAAATGGTACGTTGGGACCAGCGGATTGGACGTTTCCATAAAAATTAACCACTTGTGATGTTTCTGCCACCATCGGAAGAAATAAAATTGAAATTTTCAATAAAGTAATGAAAAGATTTATACATTGCCATATTTTTCACACAAAAAAAAGAAGAAAAAATGCCTCCCTCCCTCATCAATTTTGACAAAAAAGGGCCTGAGAACCAAGTAATTAACTTTGCATGGCCTAAGATTATACAATTTATAAATAAAAATTAAAAAATTAACAGGAGATAAAAATGGTGTATGAATTATGTACACTTTCCTATCAATATTTTTCTTTGTTTTTTTTACTACAAAATCAATGAATGTAAATACATTTACAATAAAAGCGTGGTTCCTTTACTTTTAAGTCATGTCTGAGTGTAAAGTTGGTTAGTCTGTCATGTTCATTTACATCCATACACTTTCTTACTACAAGCTGTTCCTTTACTTTAATTTGTATCTAAGTGTACAGTTGGATAGTCTCTAATGTTCATTTACACCCATATCAGTTATTACTATTTTACAGAATTTGCATTTTTTTACCTTTGATTGATAGATTTTGCCGATGTGTTGAGCAGTGTCTGTTGCCGTTGACGAGGTACTAGAATCAGAATCTGATGAAGACTCGGACGCTGGAATGTTGTTCTGGATCTGTTTAACTTGGAACTGGGATATCATCACTAACTGTAAACAAAACAAATATCGTTATATTTCAATTTTTCAGACAATTAAACACTATATTAATATACAAAATCTAATATAGTGTTGTTTGATAATACAGTGGTACATGTTTATACCAAACTATCTTTGGATCAATTGTTTAGTTCAAACTAGACAGGTGTTCGGTTCATATAGGTATAAATTAACAATGATTTCTTTCACTGGGACTTAATATTAAGTTCGGTTGAAATAGGATTCCTGTTTATTCAAGGTTTAGCTTAAACAGTTTTCACTGTACAAACTTTTTTGCACTGATATATATTGAGGTCCTATGGTACCATGATAACAAAACAGCTTAGAACATCAAATCTTTGTATATTTTGTTTTATGCTTTGAAATTGATGTGTAATTTTATGTCCCTGTCTTCTTGATCTCATTTAAAACAATACATTGTATTGTAATGCTTATTTTGCCATATAGAGTTTTAAATGTTTGCAAGCATATTTCATCGAATGGTCTGAACAAAAAAACAATACCTTTTCAATATTCTGGAAGAGGGTGGAGTACTGCTGAGGTGTAAGGATGTTGTGACGAAGTGGACGTGAGTAACGTTGCATGCCTGCATGCATGACATCAATGAAGTTGGACTCGGCAGTGAGTAGTTGCTTGATCAACTTCTGGACACCTTTCTCAGCTGATGTTGAAGACTAAAAGATAAAGGAATTTGTTAAATATTTTAAATAATACCAAAACTATCAATACAAGATACAGCTATGCTTACTAATAATGACAAAAGAAAAAGCAAGAAAAACAAGGGCAACGCAAAGCGTGGCATATCCCCTTGCCTGAAAATTTGACCCTGTGACTTTGACCTATGACCTTGAAAATCAATAGGATTTAAGATTCTCTTAAGGATTAAGTATGTACCAAGTTTGGTTAAAATCCATTGAAGGATGTTGATTCTAGAGTGTTCACAAGGATGTTATGCGGTAAAAATTTGACCTGGCAACCTTGACCTTTGACCTTGAAAATCAATAGGGTTCCAGATGCTCTTAAGGACTAAGTATATACCAAGTTTGGTCAAAATCCATTGAAGGATGTTGATTCTAGAGTGTTCACAAGGATGTTACGGAAGTACGGACGGAAGGTCGGAAGGTAGAGTTACTATATCCCATCGCAACTTTGTTGGCGAGGGGATAAAAATGTATACATGATATAGATGTAGTAATGTTATTATTGCAGCAACAATAATTAACTCTATATTGCACAGAGTGATTGTTAATGCCAAGTGAGTTATTTTCTGCTATATTATGGTGAGCACAAGTTACATTCATTTTGATGAGATAATGATAGTCTGCTTTGTACTAGACCAACACACTTAGTTGCATCTTTATGGTGCTATCTCACTGAAATAATAGTCTGCAGATAGACATGTCTCTTCTATCAAGACACATTATCCCTATTCAAAGATTTTTCTTACTCATGAATGCTACATACATGGTTAATGGAGAAGTGCCTTATACCAATTCTATAGTAGGAACTAACCCAGATAAAAAAAAATCCACGATTTATCACACTTAAGTTGAGCACATTATCTATTACACCACCGATGCAGTCGCATATCATACATATAAAACAAAAAACCAATATTACATATTTTGACTCTTGCTAGTAAGCAATACCTTTCAACTGAGTCAGTAATTTGAGTTTTTGTGTTGGTAGAACTGTTAACCAACATTACTTTACTTTAAACATATTTATTGTCAAACAAATACAGACAATGGACCAACATTGTTTAATCTTTTCTAATTTTCTTTGTTGGATCTAAAAACATTATCTTGCGGTATTGCAAAAAGATTATAAATATGAGTACTTACTTCAGATACCTTGCTTTTCTTTGGTGTACTGGTCTGGTTACTGGGCCAGGAGTAGATACCCTCGTCAGTATCGGAGACGTCAGACTCTGATGTGTAACCTTTATCTTGACTGCGGCGCATGTCAATGGGGTCCAGCAATAGGGTAGGTTCTTGTTGCCATGGTAACTGTTGTAGGAATGACATCTGACTAGCACGCTGAATGTCAATGATGAGTGTCTGACCACCATTCCTGAAAGTAAAATATACAATTAATAAGAATGATCGTTATGCTAAAATAAAGTATGCCAATTCAATTTGATCAATAATGTATTTCTTATTTTTTTAATACAAACAGATTTTTTTTTTTTTAAACAGATTTAACCTGCTTTGCTAGTAGTCAAGCATTCACTGACCCTGCTATTGTACTGTCCATGTTTATGTTGTCATTCAATTTTGTGATAGTATTTGGTCTTTCTGACTGAAAACAAATCTTTGCAGGTTTTTTATTCTATGATTCTAATATGACCTCACTCTTTCCCCTTGTTAAAAAAAACTAGAATTATTTCTTCGTATTATCTCATTAGCACATGCGCCGATGAATGTGACTGATGTTTCCATTGGCAGCATAAACTGTGACCCGAATAATACCGATAGAGGGCACAGTATTATTTGAGTTACATAAATTGTGTGACATTTTCCGCAAGCGTATGTATAAATTACCGTCTTCCAATCAAAGTATACTACCATATTTGTACTCTTAGACATATCAGAATTGAAATAAATCATGGAAACCAGAATGTGTTTTGAGTTTTAACATAGATTAGCGGATATTAGTAAATTTTATCCCTCGCTTCTGGCTCGGGATAAAATACTAATATCCACCAATCCACGTTAAAACTCCCAACACATTCTAGCTTCCATGATTTATTTCTTAACCATATCTGTATTATTGTTGGAGATCTAACTATCAAGGAGAGCGATTGGGATCTCATTTATCTGTTTAACCCCACCACATCTTTGTGCCTGTCCCAAGCCAGGACCTGGAATTCCAAATATATTTTGTGTACAGTGAGAGGTGGTTATTGGATTTGTTGATATTGGTGGAATTGTTGACCATCACTGTTCTTCATAGTAACTTGACAATTGTTCGAAAGTACGGCTGACATATTTAAATTAGCATGCTATATTAGTGAAATTTATCCCAAAATTTTAAAACTTAACATGCATGCAAAAACAAAAAAGTACATACTTGACGATCTTAGCTACACGTGATGACTGTGACCTTGATACGTTGTGGCCGTTGACAGAGATGATGTGATCACCGGGACATAGACCTGTTTCTGCTGCTGGAGAACCCTTTTCCACTTTGCCGACTTTAACAGGACACGAGTCGATGACAGTAAAACCAAAACCACCACTACCTCTGGAAATACTGACCTAAAAAGAA
This sequence comes from Gigantidas platifrons, assembly GCA_002080005.1. Classification (NCBI taxonomy): domain Eukaryota; kingdom Metazoa; phylum Mollusca; class Bivalvia; order Mytilida; family Modiolidae; genus Gigantidas; species Gigantidas platifrons. Next base: position 195,616 of record MJUT01053115.1, on the reverse strand, counting down.
ACATTACATGTATAAGATGTCTGTTTGAAAGAAATATAAAAAAAAACATTGTGGCCAAAAGTTTATAATATAACAACTCATTCCGAAAATTAATCATGAATAACCAGACAATGTAGTAATTTATGAATGTGCATTCACATCCTTGTTTGGTTACCACAGATTTAGCTTTGATATTCTGAATGCTAAATATTTGTATTATTTATTACATAGAGTTTCTTATTTTTGGTAGGTGCAAAAAGACATTTCAAATAGGAATTTGTTTTCCATTGGCTGACTCTCCACGATATTGTCGACTGTGACGAAGTTGGTACTGTGACATTACGCTGTGAAATAAACGTTATTACACTGAGTGAAATACATGTTTCCTTTCACTTGAAAATCTCAGTATTTCATGAATATCTATGCAATAATTGTGATATATTATTACTACAAATATATGCCAGACATGAGGACTATTGCCATGCAAACAGAATATTTTTCTCAAGACACTATAGTGATATGAAAAGTAATTACAATGTCTCACTGTTGTTATGTACTAATATAATTACCAGTAGTTTAGTTTAAACAATATCTATTTAATGAAATTTCAGCATACAATTATTCAAATATACATATACTTACACAGGCCTCTACATTAACATTTTTTTTAACTTGTCCCTTCGGACAACTAACTAAAAAAATTACTTGTCCGACTCAATCTTTCAGTTGTCCGAAAAAAATTTAATAATATATATATATATATAATAAATGATGAAAACCAGAGAATAATTATCAGCAATTTGTGTAAAATGTTTTGGTTATTGTCT
>MJUT01053115.1:165560-194705 GCA_002080005.1 Gigantidas platifrons | reverse complement strand
TGGTTGCTTTCAACCAAGGGCTACCAATTTTCCATTTCTCGTTTTAGTAATGCAAATTAACTGTATATATATTTTTCTGAACATTGTTTGCTAAAACACGTCTGCTTTGAAGTAAACATTTTGTAGAATTTGTTATATATATATAAATAAAGCAAAATGTTAGTCAGTGGATCTTTTCAATCATTTGTTTTAATCAGGAAAAAGCTTGTAATATATGTCAATTTTAATGGTTTCAATATTTCCCAAAAGCCTAAATCAAGTCCTCTATCGTATTTTGCACATAAAGACAAGTTTAAATTTGGTGCCAAATTGATATCTACGTGTCAGTTCTGGAGTGATTATTGTTCTTATATTTCAAATATTGATATTTTCATTCATTAAAGCTTTTCTGAGATTGTGACTTTAATTTTGTCAATGTCCTTGAACTTCATCAAAGCATAGAGGAACAATAAATGATAAAAGAGTTTTGATCTGCCATTTCACTTTAGTTTTAATCAAAATAAATTTTGTACAAATTGGAGATTAAACAGGGCTCTTTTATACAACAAACCCAGTATTTTATACTGGTGGAAATAAATGATTTTTACCGGATTTGTCCTGATTTTTTTCACTTGTCCCGTCGGACAACCTTAATACAATGTCCGACATCAGTTTTCACTGGTACCGACAATCAGACAAACGTTAATGTCGAGGCCTTTTACAATGTTTAATGGGATTCAGAAACAAGTTATCAAACTCATGTAAAAACAGTAATGTTTTAAATGTAAGGGTTGGAGGTTTCTCTCAGTTAAAAAGTTTCTACCAAAACAACAAAGAAGTATTAAAATCTATAAATGATGAAATTACAAGGGAGATAATTCATATCGTTTTTGCTATGGGGGATTATTTTAATATGATGCATGAAAAACAAGGGAGAAAACTTTTTCATGTGTGAGATCTACTATGGGAAAACTTACTGTGATAGTGTCTTGGTCAATGACTTTCTTCTCTGAAGAGACGGCTGAAATATAAACAAAAAGAATTAATACAGAAAACATTAAAATATAATACATAATATTGTCCCGGTATATATCTTTTTCTTGTCCATTTCACTGACAAAGAAAATGACTGTATGGTTGAACAAATTTTGTTGTTTCATTCTATGTAAATAAAAAATGTTTTATACTCCTAGATATATCTAGGGTTAGGGTTGTGATGTTTAACGCCAGTTTCAACAATATTTCAGCTATATAGTGGCTGTCAGTTTTATTGGTGGAGGAAACCAGAGTAACCGGAGAATAGATATATCTAAAACAGTTACAATAACTAAATTAAAGGAAAAGGCCATGGTCTTAACAAGTCAGCGTGAAAATTTAAATGACAGTAAATAAAAGACATTTGTGTTAATGAATGTTAAAAATAGTATACCGCAAGGTAGAATTTGATGATTGAAGTTGCCTGTAGCACCAAATAATGGGGATCGCCATTTTTCAAAACTCTTCAATGTGGAGGAGACAAAAGTCATAATGTGATCATAATCTATTCTCGGATTTATCCTGCCCGTGACGTAGTAAAAGTCATACCATATTAACATTGTATCAGTTGCCATTTTATCATTAAAAATTATGTAAATCGTAAAATAACGTGGTATATTTATCTTTTGATATTTACAATATCATTATGACTTCATGTCAAGCATTTTATTGCACTAATGAAAGGAAAAATGTGAGAAGAATTCTTTTTTTGTAATTACCGGTCAGGACTATCCTTGTCAACACATCGACCAGTGACCACGAAAAACACGGGAAAGTACGACAGCATTTGGGACAAAACAAGAAAAAAAAACATGTGTAACCATAAAACGAATTAAAACTGACAGTTATTTAACCTACGGCCAATCACGTAAAACATGAAATTATACTTAGAACACCCCCCCCTTTTTCACCGTACAAATAAACTCCTTTGTTTTATGAAAATGTAACGTGGGATGGGAATATTAGAAAACAAAATTAGAACGATATACAATTATAAACATTGTATTGCAGTTGATCTGATATTAAAACATAATCAAACGGGCACGATGTTGAAAAGAGTCAGATACATGTTATTTATTCAACTAACATGATCTCACTGCATGACGTCACATGAAGAGGTGTCATGGCTGCTTACACTACGACAGGAAATTCCAAATATTCATATTTTTAATTGGGTATATTAATGTTAATAAAGGTGTTTTTTTTAAATAATAAGTTATTTACGAATAACAAGTTATAATGAATTGAATTAAAACAACTTTTCAAGTGACTGGTCTTTTCCTTTAATAATAATGGCCAAGTTTTTTTTAATTTAGTATCTTTAAGACTTGTTTTCTCACAAATTACCAGCACAACAAAAATGAACATAAAAAAAAATGAAATCATGGGAGATAACTCACAAAATATTAATGAACATGGAAAAAAGCAATAAATAAGGCCATAAAAAGTTAATTTCTTGGTCCTCAGGCCCACCCGCATGTGGAAATTCGTCGCCGCATTGACGATTTTATTGCAAAAATAGTTTAAAAAAAAAAATTAATGCGGTAGCACTGTCCGTACGGAAAAAACAACTGCATCCTTATATCGCGTGGTCGGTGAAACGCTTTAAAACGCATCATGCTTAAATGAGATTTAAAGCATCGTTATGACAATGTATGACAAATGTTTGCCAGTTTTACCAGGGAACATAATAGGGGGCTTCTCCGAAGCTTGTACCTTATTGGAATTGTTTACGGAGATAAAAAATGGTACGTTGGGACCAACGGATTGGACGTTTCCATAAAAATTAACCACTTGTGATGTTTCTGCCACCATCGGAAGAAATAAAATTGAAATTTTCAATAAAGTAATGAAAAGATTTATACATTGCCATATTTTTCACAAAGAAAAAAAAGAAGAAAAAATGCCTCCCTCATCACTTTTTACAGCAGTAAAAGGATAAAAAAAAATGCCGCCCTCCCTCGTCAATTTTGACAAAAAAGGGCCTGAGAACCAAGTAATTAATTTTGCATGGCCTAATTCATATCATGGGAGATAACTCCATGTATATGATATAGACTTACCTTTCTTGTAAGGTTTCATTCTGGACTTTGTAGAAACTCTAAGGTGTTTGTGGTGACTAACATCCTCTGTGAGCAAGTGATACCATCCAATTATATCCTAAATAAATAAATGTATGTTTGAAATATAATAAATAAGTTGTGGTCATCTTGGTAAGAGTTATGTTCCTTATTGAAGGCCATACTGTGATGGTGAAATGTACAACAATAAAAAGCACCCTTCCTTTACTTAAATTTATGTCTAAGCATAATATTGGATAGTCTCTCATGTTCATTTACATCCATATCCTTTCTTAGCAGAGATATTAACCAAATTAACGCATGATGCATTAGTTTTATCTTAGGAAATGACTTGTTATATAAATGGTATAAAAACGAAATACAAAATGTAATTGAACATCCCAAAGAGTTTTTTTTCATCTACTCACCTACCATATTTCAAACTAAATATCCATCAATTGTTTTAAGTTAAGATTCTCCAAAAATCACTATTTTTGCATCCAAAAATCACTTATTATATCATATCACTGGTCTCTATAAATATTACCCATGTTTTTTTTACTACCACCTTATATGTATAATGGACACTTGTCACTCACACCTTAGTGTTACCTGAGTCTTAATTATCAGATAAAAGGATTAGTTTGTCTTACTTATTTATTATTTATGTTTGTTTATCTTTAGGCAGTACCACCCTATCTTATATCTACTACAGTTTTCAATTAGTCATTATTAATTAATTTATTGTCATAATTTTTTTTAAAAGAAAGATATATAATACATGTACAGTATGTGGACAATAGTCCTTCACCTTTTTGAAACATCTCAAATGAAAAGAATGCTTAAAGTGTTATGCCAAGTGGCCATTCCATATAAAATTAATTAAAAAAAATCATGAAGTTATTATTTATGCAATTTCGATGAAATGTTAACATTAAATTCAGAATTATATGTAGCATTCAATAGATGCAAAAAGCTACTTATTATATAAGCTTAGATCTTAAAGTAAAGTTCATGTTTGTTTCCTTTATTTGTTGTACTTCTGAAACATTAAATATATATATATATATATGTTTTTTAAATGAGAAAAACAAGTTTGTACTCTTGTGAAACATATTTATAAGTATACAGTCTAAAATTATTCACTATATACATACATTGTTACAAGCTATTTACAGATATTTCCCTTTATTCATTATAAACTTTCAACAAACTCCTTAAGGTTTATATTCATAAAAAGATTTGGACTTGACGATCATTTTGATTTTCAAAAGTGAACTTACAATGGAGGAAAGAGGTTGTTAATTTGTCAAGTCCTTAACTCTGTCATTATATAGTACTTACTTTGTCAGGATTTATAAGATGCTGGACACCAAATGACATACCGCCAAGGAACTCACACATACTGAAAAGGAAATAAAACAAGATCAAAATCACATTTACCAAATGGCTACAAATGGCTAATTTGCTCATAAAATAAAAACTAATTAAAAAAGGTAATTATCACAGGTGTTAAATGGGAATCCAATATTAAGTATTAATGATCAGATAAAATTCTCGTTTTTCTTTTTCTTCATTATCACATTTGTTAAGCTGTTGAATCTTGGAGTTTTCAACAAAAGATGATTTAACATCTGAAATGGAAGGGTTATCATCTTCAAGGTCAATGATGTGTTGCATAATCGAAGCGTAAATCAAAAAATTATCAACAAAAAAAACTTCAGTTAGGAGCATTTTTATTGATTTAGTTAACCACTTTTAACAGTAGCATTAAAAAAAATTTTCCCCCTTAAAATACAGCAAAAGTGCATTTGATTTGCATCATATAGCCCATTAAGCTATTCAGTTTGTCCAGGTTGACATAAATCATATATACCATGCATGGTCGGACATTAAATCATAAAATACAGATTGTCATATTTATACAATAACAAATACAATACAGATATAGATATATCTACAATATATATACAGAGACAGGGATGTGAGTGACAGCCTAGAAAACAAATTATTTGTATTTCGTATAAATTTACATATTTTTCTTCTAAATTTTATACTTGAGAAGCACTAATAATCTGTTTAAATTTACCAATATTTGGTCTATGTCATAAATTCGAAATAATTAACCTATATTTCTAACAGTTAACAATTATAGACATTCTATTAAGTAGTGGTATTCATCTCCAATATCATGACCACAAAATTTAAAAACATTTGGTCTTTGTAGAAAATTACAAATAATGAACCTATTTCTAAAGTTTGATAAATGTGGACATTCAATTTAGTAATGGTATTCATCTCCAATATTATGATTACATACAACTGTATGCTAACTAACAGTATATCCTATCATTAAGATCCTTACTTTTTTTTTTTTATTTTAAACATTAAGATCCTTACCTTCTTAAGATTTCTTCTTATGATAATTTTCAAATTAAAAGATTACATGTAACATACACCCATGTTTATAACAGAATATCTTGTTTGTACAAAATTTCTCAATTTCCTTGCTCATAATTAAATTCTCAAATCAGGGAACCTAGCTTGTGCTCAGCTTGGGACAGTAGCAAACATCTTATAGTAAATTTGTTACATTTAATATACAAACAAAACAAAATTTTTAACTTAATTTAGACTGTTTTTGTTTACCCAAGCTAACTTATGAAATTGATTCTATTGTGGGATTAACGATCTGATAAAACTTCAAAGGGATTCACACCTTGATGTTCAAAGGTAAAAATTAACTGATTTTTAAAGTGTAACATACAACTTTAGACATTGTAAATTTGCAGTATTCAAATTTCATTCCAAAAAAAAAAATTTATCTAAGAAAGTTTACATTTTCCAACTATTAAACTTTTTTTTTATTTAATTTTGAAAATTAACATTTAAAAAAATAATTTTACCTGTGAAAGTTTACATTTTCCAACAAAAACATTTGTTTTTTGAAGTTTGAAAATTAACTTAACATTCTGATAGTATGTCACAAACCTTGTTATGAGTATGTTATAGCATTTTAACAATTTAATTTGAAAATTACCTGTTGTACTCTCTCAGGTGGTAATTATTTTAATGTGAAACCATTGGGCGACAATTTGACAATTTCGAGGGCAGCTGGCATATATAAACATGTTACAAGGACAGGTGATCAACTGAAAATTCCTATACATCCAACATGAGGCTAAAATTATTGTTATCATATTTTTTCGTTCTTTGTTTGAGAATTCGATTAGCGGTATTGATCAATGCATTGTACCGTTCAAAATTCCACCACATGCTCTTGATGTCGAAATATTTAATTTATATCCATTTAAGTCAGCCAATCAAACGAAACCTTCCAGATCATCTGGACCCACTATTCAAGTGACGCTTACCTATTTAAATTTTATTATTCTTATTGCGTCCTTTGTTATTTTTGCTTTCTTTTTTACGAAGCTTTATGGAGTTTGCAAGATTGTTTTTAAGTTTCTTTCTATTCTTTTAGTTTAGCGATTAAATTTTAAACTTTATTCTTTTAGAGATTACTTCTTCTATATTATTTACATATATCATAATTTAAATCCTGGAAGGAGTTTTTGAATGGATGCTTTATTTACTGTGAAAACAAATACGAAATACCGATACATCCTTAAAGGGTTTTCCTATAGTAATGACTGTATTTAACTAACCTGGATTTCTGGGCACTGTTCCAAATTGAAATGTACACCCTTTTCTTCAAATCTTCTTCAGCAATCACACTAAAAAAAGGAGTAAAGACAATAAAAATATTTTTATATCTAAAGAGAAAAAAAATGATGATTTAAGCCAATTAGAATACAATTAAAAAAAGTACCAAAGGTATCCAGAATATCAAATTCAATTACAATGCACTCATTAAAATTAAAAAAAACAACAAATACCATAAAAATGCTAAAATTGATGATTGATTGGTGTTTAATACCAACTTTAGCAGTATTTCAGCTATAAATTCTAAAAAGAAAAATGCTAAAATAAAAAACAAAACATAAAAGAATGCTAAAATTTCGAAAAATACCACAAAAATAATGTTCTTGATATAAAAAACTGCACAGGTTGTCAATAATATCTTCATTAACATACAACAATATCAATTGTTTTTCTTCAAACTACATGTATCTTAAAAATCTTATTCTGTATATTCAAGATTTTTTATTTCTCATAAAACCATAGTTGAAACAGTATTACAGAGAATTTGCCAATTTAACATAAATAGATAATATATACACACATGACAAGAGATATAGATTGGTGACTTTACAACCCTTCAGAAACAAACATACAACTTCCTACTGTAATACAACACATGTCATGTCCAGGTTGTAACACAATTAATTTCACTTGAACGAAAATGACATTTCTCCCTAACTGCATTTATTGATAACATGTCACCCAAAATCAAATATTTCCTGATGTATATTTAGATAAATAATTAGGGATTAACCCTATAATTAGATAAACTTGTCTGATAGCTGCATGTGTTGTATCATTTCATAGTGTAGAAGAAATCTACTGTCAATATCTAATGATAAGACATTCACTGATAATTAAGACATTTTTTTTTTAAGAAAGTAGATGTGGTCGACCAAATAATCAGCAGTTTTGTGTCTTTTTAAATTCAATTAGGACATTTTTTTAAATAAAGTAGGTGTGGTTGATCAAAACATTCAAGTCTATCAGCAGTTTTAGTATCTTCAACAAATTTTTGAGATCTTAACAAATTTTCGGCTGCTATTTTAATATTTTTGTTTCAACTTGACATATGTGAAGCAATATTCTTAATATTACGTACTTTTTTTTATCCTTATTGCATCAAGCCTTTTTTTTCAGACAAATCTTTTGAAATTGATGTTTCTTTTAACTGGGGGCATTATATGCATGCTTGTGCTTACTTATTCAACTTCATTTCAAATATTAAATAGATTTGGATAAGTTGTAGTTGTATGTTTCAAGTCCTATCATTAGACCCCCCCCCGTTTTCTACAAGTAAAGTAGAAAAATTGTTTTACATGTAGTAGTATGTTAAACGAATGTCATTTGGACCCTTAGACCCCAAAACATGTAAAATTTTACATTTCGATACTGTTTACCTGTTTGAGCAGGTGAGGCAGGGAATTTATTATTATAGCCGTTATTTTACATTTTGATCTCTTTTACTCGTCCAAGCAGGTGTGGCAGGTAAATTGCTATAGTTGTATGTTTCATACCTGTCTTTTCCTCACCTGTCTATAAATTGTTGTTAAATTTCAGTGCAATTAACGCCAGTGATCCTACCAATGGTCAGCTAAACCATATTGTACTAATTAAAGTCATATTTTGTATAAACTGTTGAAATTTTCTTTATATTGGGGGCTATCGATATTCCAACTTCAAATTCAAATTTTCTTTATTGCTCTAAAATCCTTATATTTGAAGAGGCAATTTTTCTCTTTTAAAAAATGAAATTGATGAAATTAAAATTTCAAATTAAGTCATAATTTGGGGGTCGAAAACATGTGTGCCTTTGTCCAGTATAGAAAACCCCATAATTAAACAACAGCTGACGCAAAAATTATAACTTCTATTATTCATGAATTATACATAATTTTCAAAATAATAATTTTTGGTTTACAAAATTGATGGGGTAGGCTTGCAACAGCTTGAATATCTTATATTCTTTTTAAAAATTTTGAAATATAATCATGACAAAAATACAATCTCCATGAAAAAAAATGTCTTTGTTCATTTATTTTTTAACCTGTGAGTACTAAAACATACTTTAACCCTACCATAAATACTTCAGTTAGCCAGGTACAAGTCTATTTAAAAAAAAAATGCACCAGATATTAAAATTTTCCCATGAAATTTGTAATAATTAATATAAACAAAAAGAGATTATTGATTTATAGTGGCTCCCTAATAAATAGCATAGCCCCTTTGGATATGTACATGATCCCCTGATAATAAACACAATTTTATCTGATAATCAGTTAATGGGAGAATTTTGAGGGATTAATACAGGTGATTTAGGGAGATATTATTATTGAATATTAATTTTCTTTTCATTTATTTTGTAATTAAAACATGATAATGTGTGGGAGAGTTTGTTCAAAATTATCTTTTAATTCACACACCCCCTTTTTTTAAGTCTTAATTTGCTATATATCTTTATTCTGTAAAAATAATGTTAAAAAGGTTACCAGTACCCTAAGTTTTTATTTTCTAATTACACACGATAATGTGTGGGAGTTTTTTTTTCAATTTTCCAGTAATTTACTTTTTTGTATATAACTTCAAATTACACAAAACATTTTTCTGTATTTTTGAATAATATAAAACCCACACAAATGAACAAAAGGGAAAGAAAAATAATAAGCTCTTGAATTTTAACACTATATAAGTATACAAACACCAATCACTTGCCACAAAACAATGGTGGAGCCCTGGTTCTTGAAAAACACTTTATTAGCTACAGTTTGACAGTTACTACCAAACTCAGTTTGTATGGAGACAATAAGACTGAACAATCAAAGTTTATTAACAGGTCACTTTATGAAATCTAAATTTAATTAGCATTTTCCCCCTATTTACTTAAAATTACAAAGATATCTTTTACCGGTAACAAACAAAAATATGTCATATTTTATAGTCTTAAAATATGGCAATACACAATTTGCTATTAGATACTGTCGAACCTTGTTATATCAAACTTGAAGAGAAAACACTTATACTTGAATTTAGCGAGTATTTAACATAACCATTACAAAGCAACTGTACTTTCATTTCGACTTATCCAAATTCAAGATGACAACATTCAACTATATATATACAATGTACCCTTGCTATTCCATCCCTCTTTAATCTGCCATTCTGCTTATCGCTATCAAATTTTAAAGACCAAATTTCCAATAAAATCATACAATTTATATGTAAATTTCCCCTGGAAATATTGCAACCCTCATTCGTTCATCACCAACATATATCTTGGTCCAGATGGCAGAGGTATAACAAGGGTGTACTATATATATATATAAATGGTAAATAGATATTTTTAAGTTAAAATAATTATACTTACAAGGAGAATGTGTGGTCATACAGTGGGTTGTTAGAATCTGTTACAATAGAAGTCTTACTGACACATTTTCTGCTGTCACCATCTGGAATGATTGACACCTAAAAATAGAATAAAATAGGTCACAAACCAAATGTATTTCATCTTTGACAGTTTTGGTTTAAAAAAAATATGGAACCTTGTTTATGAGTAATTAATTACTTTAAATAAATTCATCTAGTGATAACTAATCCAGAATGAAAATTAATCCAGAATGAAAACTAATCCAGAATGAGAAAGATTTGTTTTAAACAAGACGAAATGAGATGTCTGTTAAGGTTGCATATTAAAAATATGAGATGTCTGGTAGCTACAGATTTAAGAGTTATCTAATCTGATAAAGATAGAGACTGGCAAAAATGAATGGCTTCATTTAAAACTAAACTACTATTTATATTATATTGAGTTGTCTAAAAGAATATTAAAATGTCTAACATGGAAAACATATTTTCTGTTGTAAATACTGGCTAGTAAATTGTGCAAATACATGTAGTGTCAGAATCAACCAGGGGCCGTGTTCTCGTAAGTGTCTTAGGACTAAGACATGTCCTAAGACCATCTTAGGACAAATCTTAGTTCTAAGTCATGTTCTCTACTATGTTATAACTTTAGGACATCTATGGAGGTGTCTTAAGATGGTCCTAACCCCGAAATTGTAATATAATTTGATATTTTGTACCAAAAACGGACTTTAGTTGTAGAACATGATTGATATACACCTTTATACTGTTTTTAAATCTAAATAAGTAAATTAACAATGATTTTTCTATTATAATTTAAACAGCGCACAAGATATATTTTGTTCATCTTTAATCAGTAATTCTTTGAAAGTTTGAAATCAGCTCACTCGAAAGTAACCACACAAAAAATAATGGTAATGACTGTACTTCATTATAAAAAGGTGCTACAGATTAGTTATACATCGTATACAGAACTACGTACATTTTGTATATAGATAACTGCAAATTAAAGAAAACAAGAAACAGACTCATGGGATGCAGCGTAAAAAATAAATGAAATTGAAAAAAATCTTTATTTACATCTTAAATTTTATTATGAGTATTTTTATCAAGGGTTTGCTATATATTAATATTGGAAATACCGGTATTTGTTGTACACAATATTTCTATTTTTCTAACAATTGCGTTGACACCTAGAACATAGTTAAGACATCCTAAGTAAAGTTAGGATAGTCTTAAGATAGCTTCGAGAGGTACCGGGAAGTTTCGGCCCGATTACCTGTTCGCACAGGGTCATTTCGCCCCGATTTTCAAATCATAAGTTAATAAACAAGGCAGTATATTTAGTAAATTATAATATTAGTAATTGAAAAAAAGTTAGCCAGTCGGTGATTTTAGCACATATAAGAATATTCTACCTTTGGTGTCTATATTTTGAAATAAGTTCTCGTAACAAATAATTCATAAAAACTTGTTTTCAACGTATTAAATAATAAATCAATGTAATAAATAATAAAAAAAAATGCATTGCAAAATCTATCATAATCTAATCAATTTCAATTAACTTGATCTAAAGTTAATCAAAAATGATTAACAAAGTAAAGAGTTATGACAGTTTTACAGCTGGGGCAAATCACATTTGATTGTCTTTGATGTGTCAAACTAATTAGCCTAATGATATTAATTACTCATTTTGCAGGTACAAATATATCAAAATATATATTCCAATAATTATTACATTCCCTTAAAATCTTGAAACTTCCATGAAAAAACCTAAAACACTTGCTGTAACTTAATAATACTCCCTTTACAAAAAAATCGGGGCAAAACGACCCACTAAAATTAAAAATCGGGGCGAAACGACCCGGGCGATATGACCCAGATTTCTTCGAGATCACTCCTAGGACATGTTCTAAGACATATCTTAGGATACTTTCAAGAACACGGCCCGAGGTTGATATACAACTTTAAATTACCAATGTGGTATCTTTGAACTTTGGATGTTAAAAAGTAGTCGAATTCTTTCACAAAAACTAGTTTAGACCATTATAACCAAGGTTTCCTTTGGCCTCTTGTCACTTTTCCCCCTATTTCATGTTTAATATATATTATCTTAATTATTCCTCATCAGAATATCGTCAACAAAACCAATAACAATAGTAATAATAATAACGACTATTTTCTTTTTCTTAAATGTTAGGGCGATTTTGATAAATGTGGGGGCAATATTGACGGGGGCAATTTTGCAGTGGGACAATTTGACCAGGTACCCCAGGGAAGCAGTCATATCCCCCTTTTTAATGAAAAAATTTGATCATTTATGAATATCATCCAACAAGTAAAATTAAGTCTGTAATACCTACCTTTGCAAAGGTATCAGAAACTGTTTTCTGTCTGGTGGATAACTGACGACCCTGGATTACTACAAAAAATATATAAAAAATGCTGATTTGGCATATTTTACAAAAGGGGAAAATATCAAGATAATATTTTTCTGCAAATTTTGTTTACTTAATAGTACAATATAAAGAAAATCTAAAATTGGTAATAAATGAAAAAAATTCTAGAAAAATAATAATGGGCGTACCAACACTCCAATAAGAATGGTATTGGGTCCATTCGCCCTAAAAGTGGGTCCGTTTGCCCTGATTATTATAAAGCATTTTAATGAACTTAAAGGATATTTTAATTTAAAATAAAGAAGTAATGATTTATAGAAAAATATTAATTTAAAGAAAAAATATGAGCTTTTGGAAATTAATTAAGTTATTTTCAAGCAATTAAATAAATGTTTAATTGAAAATAAAGGTTGTTGATTTTATAATTACAATTAAACCCACTTTTAGGGAAAACGGACCCATGGCGAATCGGTATCAGGGTGAACGGACCCGGAACCAATAAGAATTAATCCATATCTAAATCTTAAAAACTAAATTCAAATTAACGAAAAAAAAAAAAAAAAAGGTAATAAACAAAAAAGATTCTAGAAAAATAATAATGTGCAAAAATACCAACTCATCAATAAGAATTAATCCATATTTAAATAAAAATAAAAATGATAAATCCAATTTAACAAAAATTTTCAAAGCAACAATAGTGACTTTCAATATAAACTGGTATAAAACTGGACAAATTGTGATAATCTTACAGAGGTAGTTCAAGAAGTGATAAGTGTCAGCTAGCCAATGAACACTACTTAAATATTAACAAAATGTGACAAATGTATCTCAAACAATCACCAATTTAAAGGTGACAAAATCTAATTTATATTTATTTTTCTATCTAATATTTGTTCAAGAATTAATTAATAAAGCAGAACAGCAGGACATACTTATTTGATTTCTGCTCATAAATTTTTGACTGGAGGATTTTTCTTTTTTTTTGCCCCCCCCCCTTTTCTAGTCCACATTACAGATATTTTAAATAAATGAAGAAAAAGACTTTTTATTACAATATATAAATATGAGAATATGATACAGTTTTGAGGACGAATTTCATTTTCTATTAGATTGCTCGACATACAAAGAGCTATGTGAAAAATTTTGTATTTTAGAGTTTGACAATTTTGGCAAGTGAGAAACTGTTTTAAATTCGCACAAGACTTTATAATATAATTATTATTTACAAATGTATCATGCAACCAGGTATATGATGCCACTTTCAACAATATTTCTCATGCAATCATAATCTCCTCTAGATATATTAACATAAATAATGAATTGATTGAATTGAGGCCTGTTTTCTCTTCTAAATTACAAATATTTTGAAAAAGAAAGAGACAAAAACTTACCATAAACCTGTAGCACACCATGGACAATGCTTGCAGACAGCTTGAGCTGACCTAGGAATACAAAAATCAAAATTAATAAACATGCAATTTAAAAAATAACTAATAAAAAAGAACAAGTTATTAAAAGTTTGCAACTCGAGAAATTTGAAGATCTGAATGAAAAAAAAAACATGATTTGAAATCAAATAGTAACACAGGTTTCAACTTTTCAACATTGCTCTTTGAAATAAAGGAAAATAATCATTCTGTTTACAAAAATTCTTGAATCGTAGTGAATGGAAGTCTTCATATAATATGTAAATCATATATTATCCTCCTATTATTAACTTTAAAAAAAATTAATCGTAATGCCTGATGTGCAATCCATTTGAATAATTTATATACTTTTTTTTACTTTGTACTTTGTTCAGAGACATATAAAACAATAATATGTATATATATAGTTCATTGAAATATTTAATTGAAACTGAAAATTGAAATAAATTATTATTTATTTAAAAATGGATTTCAAATTTTCTTCAATTTAATAATTCTTACCTCTCACATAAGGAGATACTGTAGAAGAAATAACCATAGTGTACAAAAATTGTGTTCCAAAAAATGTATGAAAAATAAATTTTAAAATAACATTAGATGTGGGTTCTTCAAATCCTAATTTAGAAATAATCTTGAATTATGATATCTACATCAAAATATTTTTTTTATCAATTTAGTGTTACCTGTCTAATCAAGCATTCTGATTGGCTGAGGCCTTAATGACACATTATTACCTGATTAAGGTGAAGTGGGTGTAATGTCTTTGCAATATACACAAGTGTCTTAAGAAAATATACAGCAGGTACATTATGGTGTGAATAATATTTAGGGTATAAAGAACTAGCTTGCCATTGACACAATGTTTTGACAAATACTTCCTCTAAAATAAACAAATTAATTATGATTTTTATACACCTGTGTTTATTTGTAATTAGTATTTGACAGGTAATTCTGAAGAAAGGTGAGAAAAACAGAAGGCTGTTTATTCCAGGACACATTTATGGTGTTATAAATCTGTTTCAAGAGCTGAGTGTATATTTCGTGAAATAGACATATTGTCTGAGCTTTGCTTTTTCAAAATTATGTTTTTCAATTAATGTCAAAAATATGTGGCATTCTACAAATTCTACATAACAAAACAAAATCTACAAGAACAGAACTCACATGAAAATTAAATTAATATTTAATATTTCCATACAATTGTCTTGAAAAACTGTAGTTGTTAATTTGTATGTAAAAGATAAGTATTGTTTGTTTGAGTGTTGTTTACAGACTCACAATAGGAGTAAGTAAGTTAAACCGGGAGCGTGGGTATAAATAATTGTGGGCGAAGCAAACCTTCAGATTCTTCATTATTTTGGCCACGGTTATCTTGAGGAAGAAAAATCAATGATACAGTTTCATAGTTACTTTTGGAGCAAAATATTTGACAGGCATGGTTACTAGTGTTCCTCCCTATGAAACTTTCAGTCTTATTAAAAATTAATATTCTTCATCAGTCTAAAAACTACAAAAATCACTTCAAAAATATATTCAAATTTCTGAGGTATGTAACCTTTAGGTCACGTTGGTCATGTGACATAGTTTCATAAATATGCTGTTCATATCAACCAAAATTTTTTATGATAAGCTCCGCCCTCAATTTGGTCGGTAGGCACTACCACACATTTCCCTTTAAGGAAGGAAATTTATTTACTTTTTCATCAATTCCTAAAAAATACAATGATATAACTGAAAGGTAAACGGACAGAAAGTCACAGGACAAAAAGTCACAATTTTGATAGGACAAAAAGTCACAGGACAAAAAGTCACAGGATAAAAAGTCACAATTTTGATAGGACAAAAAGTCACAGAACAAAAAGTCACAGGATAAAAAGTCACAATTTTGATAGGACAAAAAGTCACAAATCATTATTTTAATACACATAGGACAAAAAGTCACAAATTTCAATTTTAAATATAGGACAAAGTTTGCTTGTATGTTCATGACATTTCTTTTCCCACATTAAATTCTACAGCAGATAGTTAAATTGATACATTTGATAGTGATAAGATCTTGATTCAACCTGTTTCGCTTAGGTTAAAACTATGTGGTGACCTCTGGATGTGTATTATTCCATCATTGCTTTTAGTGATATACTGGAATATTCATTGCATTTTGTCAGTGGTGAGGTGTACTCTATACAACATTATGTGATAAAGTTTGTTAGTGGTGAAGTGTACATCCTGCTTGTTTATTCAGAAATCAAGTTGTTGTTTTAAAAGGGATATTTTAATGATTGTAAATATACACGTACTTCCTTTAAAGCCACAACACACAAATGTAACAATTTTATTGGTTAAAAAAAGCTCACACAAGTAGAAAGGTTAATCTTTCAACTTCATTAAAAAAAAAATATCTTTGAAAAAATCTCCAAAAACATTTCAAAATAGTAAAAATTNNNAATAAAAAAAAATTGATATAAAAAATAAAATGCTGTGAAAAATACCTCTGCAAAAACACTTAAAAAAATATTACTGGAATTAAACATAATATTTAATATTTAGTTTGATTTTTTTTTAATCAAACATTTTTTTAATTGAAAATGAACAAATAATGAAAATTGTGACTTTTTGTCCTATTTTTTTACAATATTTTAGGTTGTGACTTTTTGTCCTGTGACTTTTTGTCCGTGACTTTTTGTCCTGTGACTTTCTGTCCTACATTCTAACTGAAATATTGTTGAAAGTGGCATTAAACACCATAAACCTAACCTGAAAAACACTATTGAATTTGAATTCAATTAGCAAATAAAGTTTACTTATACAATGTTCAAATAGATATAGTAAAAAAGTTTTTTTTTAAACTGAAAAATACAACGAAACTTTTTTGGGTAAGGGGCAGCATTGGTTGGTGGGTAATTATGAAAAGAAAGCTTTAACAGAGATGTTCATCAATTTCTCCAATATCTACAAATGAAAAAGTCAGCCACCTCTTACATTCAACTCATTGGAAAGACCATGACATATGCTTTGGAAATCCAGGTCCTGGCTTGGGACAGGAACAAAAATGTTGCAGGGTTAAACCGGTTAATAGGAAATCAACCCCCCCCCCCCAATGTAAAAAATCTATATAATTAAACGTGTTGGTGTGGGAGCAATGTTGGTGGGTAGATAGGGAAAAAGCAAACAAGCTGCAATAAAAAAAAATTGGGTGGAGCAGTTTCGGTGGGTAGGGAATTAATTGGAGGGTATTTTGGTAAATGGCAAACAAAAAAATATTTCGATTGCGAGTCTTGTTCCAATTTTTAGATTTATGGATGTTGTATTTTTGCTATAGATGACATATCATACTAACAAATGTAGATCTCCATGTTGGCAAAACAAAAAGATACAAAAACTTTGTAAAATCAGAGTTCCCGAAATTTGTCAGTCCTGTCAAACATGGCTACAAAATTTGGGCAGATTTTGCAAAGAACTGGCACAGGATTGATATTTTGCAATAGAAAATTAATTAGGACTGACATTTTTTTAAATGGAACCACCAAACCCATATGCTATTTCATGAACCCTGTCAAATAGATCATAATATACAGTTGGTCAAGCAAGGGTAACAAATCAGGTCTGATATCAGAAATATAAAGCCTGTGTCAATCTTTCTATTAACAAGATAAGAATCAGACAGACTCTTGTTAAAACAATTTAGTAAACCATAGGGGGATTGTCATTAGCTCAAGTCTAATACTATAGCTAAAAGATAGATATAGACTAATTAAAACCTCCAATTAGTCTGCCCTCTATTAGTGATACATCACACAAATTTCATGGGCACCACTCTAAGGGCTCATAAATAAGTCTTTGCTTTACAGAGTTACACAATTTCAATGGTCTTCCATAGGGCATTGAGAAGTTTGGAACAAAAAGTCCATCCCATTTTTCAGTCACAATTGTTGGTCAAATACCCTAAACAGCTGGATGTTAATTTGACAGTACCATTTAATATGAAATTAATTGCATCCATATAGTCTTTAATTGTTTAAATGGATTTGCATGGTACATTGGTAGAAATAGCACATCAGCTATAGAGAACCCAAACCACTTCTCAGTTTGATGTTCTAAATGCTATTTAATGGCCACTGTGAGGTAAATAGCCCCAATAAAAATATTATTCTTAATATGTCATAAAATGTCAAATTTTAGGAAATTTACTGTTGAGTTGTAACTGAATTAAGTAATAAAAACTTTATTAGAAAATGGAATTTCACAGTAAGTTTTAGGGGGTATTAAAGATTTAACAGGATTATAGGGGTATGGGATCATTATTGGGGTGGGGGGGTCATCAGCAGGGATTTAATAACGATTCAATAAATCTTAGTATACACAGCAGTTATAGGGCCTAGCCACTAATAAAGTAAAAATGTTTCAACCCAGGATATCATGTATATTAATTTCAATTATCTTTTTTTTTTTTATATAATTCAATAAAAAAAAATATGATGCAATTTCTAATTAAAACAGAAAAAATATATATTAATTACAAGTGCTTCATAGACCTGGATTATCTTCTTTTTATTACACGTGTACATAATTTATTCAATAAAAAATATGATGCAATTTGTTTCTGTTATTAATATTCTGAAATTTTCAAGTTCAGAAAAATTAGGTATTCCAGAAATTGCTTCCTCTGTATCCTTTTTACTGTAATACATATTTATTTAATAAAAAAAACTTAATGTTTTTTTCTCTGTTATTAATAAGACAGAATAATTAAAATTTGAAATCTGCAAGTTAAGAAAATTTAAGTACTCTTGAAACAGAAAAAATATTACTTTACGTCTACATGCAGACCAATACTAGCTTTGGGAAATGTTTACAAAGAAAACGGTAAAAAAACGGTTGCAGCAATTTGAAGATAAATTGGTCTTTATTACTGAAGGTATTGTATGAAAGATTAGAATAACAAGACTGGAAGGCATATCAAAATTTATTTAATATCAGAAGATTAAAAGAAATGAAGTGTGAACATGGAGCATTTTGTCATTCATTAAATATACATGGGAAATCTACTTCAGACATGGTACAGGCTTAGGAGAGATTATTGTAGGCTATTAGTGTCTTTATAGAGAGAGATGCATTCACACCACAGTATGGAAAAAAATCAAACTTATTTCCCACAAACATGCCCAAACTTATTTATAAATAGAATACAAATAGAACTACAATAAAATTTTAATTTGTGAGAAAACATGAACCTGCTTTCAACATGTGTCATCTCAAACTCAATAGGAAAATAATTTATACCATCATCATAGTCACTTTTTTCTAAAAAAAAAAAAAAAAAAAAATCCCAAGGCAAAATACATTGATAGGTTGTCTGGAGGAACATAACTTGATCCCTTTAGAAACCATGAATCTTTTGAAATAGTGCATGTTATCAACGAAAATTCTCACACGTTTTTATCAATCCATCATCTTTCAAAATGAACCGGTATGGGATTATAAACCCCCCCCCCCCTTTTTTTCACAACTAATTGAATGTATCTATAGGAAAATGGTCAACTTTAGAAAATAACCAATTGTTCAGTTGTAGAAGGAAGCTTATTTGTTATTAACATACTTTTTTTCATTTTTTCTTCTTTTTTATTTAATTTTATGACAGACTAATATTAAAACATTCAGAAAATAGATTTATTAGTGTTTCGGTTATTATTACATATTTTTCTAAAAAATGACATTGTATGTAGGGTCATTGTAATTCTATCAAACTTGACAGGTGGAAAATTGATATTACACAATTTAATACCAGTGTCAGGTGTACAGGTAGGACTAATAATGAAGATGAATATCACTTCTGAACACCATGCGATCCTAACCAGGTATATCACTCACTACAGGGGATTGTCTACATGGGTGTAATTCACAACATGAGCATGTCACCATATGCCCCAGAACTCAGACAATTTATTGTTTTTTGGTCTAGACAATTAAGATAAATTTTACATACATATTTTTTAATTAATAACACAAAAAATTTCCTGGACTATACATTCTACATGTTAAAGACATGAGAGGCTAGATTTTCTAAAAAAATCTTTAGTTTTTATCAAATTTCTCTAGTTTCGTTAATTGCAATTATATCAGCAATTCTACTATGTCGATTGCTATCTCTTCTTTTGACATTTCAAACATGATGCAAAATGTTTTTAAAACATAGTACTCTCTTAAAAAGTATTTGTTATTTTAAGAGAAAACTCCAAGAGATCGTTGGTTTAGGAGGGGTAGGGAACAAGATGGACAGCCAACATAATCTATAATATATGTCATGTACAATTATAAACAGTATTCTAACATGACGTCCTTCATTGGCTATATAAATAATACAGTGATAAAACTCATGATATATTTTAATTCGCTCATGCGTATTGACAAACAAATTACAAACATAATTCCCTAGTGAATTTATGTATTCATACAGCACTGTGGTGCATAACAAACATAAAAATGCCTGTATTGTTTTTACCTATATTTTTCCGGAATAAATACTTAAGACAACCATCAATGGACTTTGACTTTTGAAATTGAACATCTTCCGGAAGTCACTTACAAGTAACGCTGATGACATTGAAAGACATGGTTACTGATTTATTTTTAAGATTTTGTGAGCATTTCAAAATGCCATTAAATTGGAAAATATCAGTAACTTCATAGCATCAGTCTATTTATACATAAAATAAAAACAACTGTAAACTGTTAAACATGAAGGTTAGTGAATTTTGTTATGAAATGCATTTCCATTACCGACTTCCACTTAAAAAAAATAAGTTAGATTTTTCCTACTAGAATCGAAATAATTCATGGAAGCCAGAGTTTGTATCACGTTTTAACATGGGTAACATTATTTCGTTGCATTTTATCCCTCGCTGACGCTCGGGATAAAATTTGTACGGAAATAATGTTACCCATGTTAAAACCGTATACAAACTCTGGCTTCCATGAATTATTTCTTAAATATCATATGTTTAATACCTTGTGTTTTTAAATGCTTCGTTGCACCCGACAGAGAAATCTTTGAGTCGTCACTGTCCATACATATTCTATTATTTAACAAAGATGTCGATGTCAGTGGCATCTTCTTTGGTGTCATGTCAATTCCCAGGGACTGGCAAGGGGAGACAACTCGTCGTCCATGTCTACATGGGGTATGCAGCATGTTGACATTACGTTTACATGGGGTTGGTGCAGCACAGCGACGATCGTTGTGCTGGACAAATTTCATCTTTTTACAACTCCCAGCAATAATTTCTTCGTAGATATGATCCATTCTCTTTGTTCTACTGGGGTGATAAATGTGACCAACATCTGAAAGAGAACCAACAATTATTTTTTTGTTTGTGATAAATATATATATGCGATCATAAAAACTATGGTTTTCAGGGCAATTTCTACATTTATTTAACTGTTTCTGAAAATGATGGGTCTTTTGTAAGAATTTGTTTTTAGGAGCTACAGATCTAAATAAAATATAGATAAATAAAACAACCACAACACATACACTTCCTCATTTTCAAGGTTTTTTTTATTTACTCCAACCTCTATACTAACGGAACGATGCCCTAAATCCGAAGAGGGCCTTTAACGGTCCCCAAACTTTCAGTTTCTTGAATAAAATGTTCTATGTGACTGTACGACAATTAAAACTGACCCCCTATTCCTGAAATATTATGGTATTCGAAATGCCCACCTATAACGAAACGTTAACACTACAGTATACAAATTGTTAATGATATAAGGGATGTGTTGCATTGAGCTGAAAAATAAAACTACATGCGTTTTAATACAGACCTGAGAAATAGCATGTACCCTATATAATTATCCTTTCTAAATATGGTCAGCATAATTTTTGTTCGCCCATTAATGAACATGTAGAATTTTTTACCCAAAAACTTACACTTCATTTACAGCATTTTGTTAAGCCGACAGGTATCACATTGCAATCAGACTTAAAATTTTGATAATTTTTATTAAAAAATATGGAATTTAATAGAATTGAAATATTTTCAGCGTGAAGAATTAGATATTGGTTGAGGTCAAATATAATTCATAAATAAATTAACAACCTCAACTGCCCCTTAAGCATATGTACCTTATAATTAAGTAGCATTTCATTGATTAATGAACCATTTTTTTCAAAGTTAATATTAATAGAAATATTCGAATCGGAGGGTCATTTTTCAACCAGTATGAAATTTACAAATGAAGGGACAGGGTTAAAATGTCAAAAATTAAATTAATGACCCAAATGTTTGTTCTTCAAATGAAAGGAGATATTTAGCATTTAATAAAGTACAAGGAACAGTTATGTGCAGGGTATTCTGAAATAAATTTAGACTTTATGGGCCGTGTAATCTGTTTGCACTTTGTGTTCAATGTAAATGTTGTTATCCTAGGAAATAGAATTAAAAGATGAAAGATTTTTTTTCCTTTTAAATAAAATTTCCTGAAACCTAAAACCTAATATTTGTAAGATAATATTCCTGAAAATCAGAATTTAATTTATAATCTCAAATTAAAACAAAATTTGTAGGAAACTACTATATTTCTGCATAAAAACAGTGTTTGGTTAGTCTTTACCTCCAGTTGTTTGTTTGTTTGTAGGAGGGTTCCTGTCTTGTTTATGTTATGTGTGTGTGTTTGTTTTTTCTTTCTTTTAATTTTATTTGTTGTATTGCTTTTTATGTGTGCGAGTGTATATATATATATATATATGTATGTATGAGTGTGTAGGCTAACACACATACATGTATCTCTTCCCTATGCCATGTATTCTGGACTGCTGAGGTAGCCTTGTTATATTATATTACAAGATAGTTTCTATATACTATCTGGTTGGATTAATGCTTGTTTATATGAGTTATTAGTACTAATCCTTTATTCTGCATTGTATTTGTTGTAATATCTAATCATTGTAATACTTATGCCCCTTGTGGGTCCTTGATTTGGTAAATAAAGTTCTTATTCTTATTCTTATTCTTATATTGGTGTCCAACACATAGTCTGTTGTGTTTTTTGTTTTGATTGTCTAGGGTGGGAGGACCAGTGCTCATCACATTACAAGGACTGGGTAGGTCGGGACCATAGCATGAAACAACTGCATGTGCTATTCACAGAGTTGTGCAAATAGCATTAAATAACCATGCTAATAATAATAAGAAGGAGACTAATTATATGTGCACTTTGCTTTCTCACAACAAACATTATTTTGAAAATTAGTAATAAAGATCACACCATACACATGCACTTGGTAAGGTACGAAGTTGGGGCTAAACCACTGTATGAAACAAGTGTCTGTGATTGGGATCCGAAGTTTTATCTTAACAACTTTGACCAACCAGCTTACAAACTGTCTTTTCGATCAATTCAACTTTGTGAACTTTGCCATGATGTATTTTGTTTACGAAAAAACATGATGATGACATCATTGTTTTTATTTAGAAGTTGTAATTCTTAACTTCCTGTTTCAAACTACACAACTTTGCATGTTTTTTTCTGTCTGACAATTGGAAGATCAAAGGAATTTTTCAAGGTGTAAATGTTCACACTTATCAATCAAGTGGGCCCCAAGGCTGAATTATAGATAAAAGAATCGATACCGGAAAATTAATGACTTCCCGGAATTAACTAATTAATTGTAAAATTCGAGTCGAGAAATGCAGTTTGTCCCGTCTTGTAGTTCTATGCTATCTAGTTATTCATTATCTGAAATGTTATAATGAAGTCATTGAGACTCAAGACGAGTCAAATAATATTTAAGAATATCGATACATGAAATAGCAACAGGCACAAGCTTTAAAAGGCATGGATGTAGGTTTAATGAGCTATACAACGGGAATGAAATAATTAACATTTTCATACACAAATTACTTTTACTTTCGAAGCATGAAAATTGAAAAAAAAACTGTTAAAATTGTAACCCAACAACGACAGGTGATACGGAAAGTTTGTGGAAGAAATTAAACTCTTTGAACTTTAAATTAACAATACTACACATTGCGTTATTGTAAAATACAAATATTATGTTTGAATTGCTTAATTTCATTTTGAATTTAATATGACTTCAAATATTTAAAACTGTTTGATTTTCACATCCAACTACAACGAAAATATATGAAACTGGGGTCGTACGAGGTAGCTGCGGAACCCGTAGCTCTTTTGTTTTTTGTGACCATAGTCTTTTAGAAAAAAAAGACAATAAGAGCTACGGTTCCGCAACTAATTCAAAGTGAAAACACAGAGAAAAAGAAAAGGGGGACAACGTGAGAATCTAATTTTAATATTACAGTATTTGTTTAATAATAATTACCAAGAGGTGATTTTATTGATTAAATTTGTCAAGAGTCGATGCAAGGTCAGACAATCCAATAATGAATTCATGATTGAAGTTTCTATACAGTTTGTATCCCCCTTTTTTACACCTGTTAAAAGTGACGATGTATAACCACCATAAAACACGTTCTACCAGCATTGTGATGTTACATGTACATGTAAGACAGGGTATATATTTCTTCTGGTCATTTTATGATCATTCATTATAATGTTTGAGGTAATAAAATGACTGTCAGCGGTAGGACAACAAAAGACCTTCACGACTGGACGTGTCGGTGGTCCAATTCTTATCAACAATTTTTCCATAAATTGGTTTTCTAACAAGACTTGTGATCTAGAACTTGCATGCACGTGTGACGTTTGTATATAAATAAAAACGTAGATATCTAATTTAGTGCGCACAACGCGTTTCTGGAATAACCTTCATCAAATTTCATTAAAATTGAAAAGTTGGGAAACCAAATAATTTAAAAAGTTTTGGGAACAAGTAAATTACAGGGCCTAAACTGGATCAACAAAATAAATATTTTTATTCTCTTAGACCATTGTTATACAATACATAGGTATAGAGATCAGGGGCGGATCCAGGATTTCAAGTTAGGGGGGCGCACTTAAAAAAATCGCGCCGAGCGGAGGTAGGCGCGATATTTGTTGGGGTATTTCGTGTGAAAAATCACGATTTTACGCAAAAAAATCATATTTTTTTCAATTTTAGGGGGGGGCGCCCGGTGCGCCCCCCCCCCCTGGAGATACATACAAACTAAAATAAATAAAGAGGCAAAGAAGCAAAAATAAGGGGAAAAAAGGTTAGCGTTTGCTTATCTTATGTAGTTCCAGACTTATATACAAGTACGTGCATGCACGTGTGACATTTGTATATATATCTTTATTCTCTTAAATTGTTATACATAAGTATAGCTATACATACAAACTAACATAAAGAGGCAAAGAAGCAAAATAAGAAAAAAAAACTTATCGTTTGCTTAAGCCTATGTAGTTCCAGACTTATATACCAGTACGTGCATGCACGTGTGACATATGGGGGGGGGGGATGTTTGACCTATGTGCAAGATGTAGTTCATCTCTTTGTTAATAGAGTTCTTAGGATGTTTTTGTTGTTTTAATTTCTTTCTTTCTTTTCAAATTATCTCCGTGACAGCTTGCAGTTAAGAAAATTATTCCAAACAAAATAACCATTTGCACAAACAACATGTGTTACGGCAGGTTAACACATTTTTAAACGGATTGTAAATGATTTTAATATCCACTGACAAGAATATCAAAATATGTAATGTTTAGATTTGCGTTTATTTACTGTCAACATGTGGCATTCGCAGTACAAACCATAGACATTAAATGTATTGATGAGGATCGAAAACCGATATCTACCGAAGAACCAACTCATGCATACTTTGGTGCTCAGAAACAGTGGTATATAATATGATAGCACAATACATATTCCCTCAGAAGTTTATCGTTTCGATAACAGCTTTGTGGCTTTACTATCACAACTGTATAATTTGAGTACTATGATAGACCTTTTTTCTTTTTTTTTAAGCTAGATAAAAATTTCGATCGCCGATAAGCCATTTTGTAGCTGAAGCTGAAGTTCATTTACTAATAATATGTACCACATACATATAATTATATGTATATATGTCTCTGTATGTAGTGTGTATTAAAACAAGGATTTGTATACTATACAAATCCTTGATTAAAATATGTTTTTCTTTCTGAAAATATATTATTATTATGATTTTTAAGTTTACAATAAAAGAAAATCCCGAGATTTTGAGGAAATCTGCTCGTAGCCATTGGCTGTTGGTAATCCTCGTTAAACAAATACAGAATTAAAATTAAATCCCGAGAAATAGGAGGTGTATATATATATATATAAAAATTATAATAAAAAGTATGAGATGTTAAAATTAACAGATACGTAATTTATACTTATATATCTAAAATAAAATTAATTAAAAAAAATAATTAAACTCACCATCATTGACTGACACCATTTCCATAAAAAACAACAACAGCCCAAGTTAAAACTACAATCAAGTCTCAATTTGTGTTTCTTATTATACGAATTATTGGTCCACTATAAAATTTATCCGACTTGAAAATTGTCAAAATAATATCTCATGTTCATGACATCCCGCATAGTCAGTTTCTATTTTTCCCAATCGTCATATAAGATATATATGTATATATTTATATATAATTTATAAATAATCCGCTTAAAATAAATCACATCGATTACCGGAATACGGCATTAGTAAAATTTTCACAGAAATATAGATCTACGCTGTTCCAGTTTTGATTCGAATTTTACAACTGACGGTGGGCGTGTTTGTCCGTTATCACAGATCGGTAGTTGGATTGATCGTTCACAGTGAGCACGTGAACACTCGCGTCCCTTTAAGTTGTTATCATAGGGGCAGTAAAGCGACTCGAAAACATTTGAGATTGTTAATATAATATTGTATGCTATCAATAACAGTTGACAAATCTAGATGATGAATTTATTTAAAAGGCAAAGAATTTTAATTTCACAATACATAAAAAAAAATGTGATTTAGAAATTTAATAATTTTTGTTATAGAATAACGGAGTTACACCTGGAATAATTCAACTTAAAATTAATAATAAAAAAGGTGGATCCTTTGAAATTTAAACTTTATCACTAAATGCATATTGAATACATCTTAGTCGGTTCATTGTCATTGTAAATTTGTTACTGTAATTTATCAGTGCAGTTTGAGAATAAAGATATATTTAGATTTAGATTTTATGTTAGATTTAAATAATAATTTGAAGAAAAAAAATATATTAATAATAACATTATGCAATGTAAATTCTTAATTGACAATAAATTGCAAAACATTATTACATTAGTGTGACAAAAATATATTAAAAAAAATATCTTACCTAAATTCTTATCTATTATTGCTTGTATACTAATACGTCACAATCAATATTCCTCCTTAATAATAATTAAGCGACAACACTTAATTAATATTTTATAATTAGCATAGAATTGATGAAATTTCACACCGCCGCTCGCTCGTGTGCGTCCACTCTGGCGATTTTTACAAAAATGAAGTTCAGATGAAATTCTTTGGATCGAGATTATCTTTAAGATTAACACAACTGATAAACGAAAGTAATCATCATAAAGTAGTTAATGATAAAAATCAAGTTAATGGAGGTTTTCACAATAGATTCAATAATTATAGTGTACCTATTAAATTTTCGAAACGAAGCAGGTGAAGTCGAGTGCACCCTAAGGGCAAAAAAAGTGAAACCGAATGATTCTGGCACGCTTCTAAACTATAGACGAAATCATAGTCATTTGTAGCTTTAAGGGCATATTGTGTCATGTACTATCTAAATGATATGACATAGAAATGGATTATTAAATATAATCGTATCTTTAACAAATCTAAATTAAATATTATGCATTTCAATTGAAATTGAGCATGGTGGTGTCAGAATTAGTACATGTACTTGGTTTAGATTATCGTTATATCTGATAAGACGTAATGGATGAAAAGATGCCATGATCTGACTTAATCCTTTCTTACACTTCATCTCAAGTATGAGTCAAATATTCAATTATTTCTATTATTTTTTGTACCTATTTGTTATTCTAACTTGATCTGAAGCGCTTGGGTAGTAGGTTTGGTTTACATGGGGGATAACTCTACTTTCAACAATAATTCAGTTATATCGTGGCGGTTATTATAGTTATTCTTAGTCAAACAAAGAAAACGATCATAAAAGCATTTTTTGTCTAAAAGACATAATTATGATGTTTCTAAAAACTAACAAGCAGGAAAAACTAATACGAATCTATGCTCCCAAGTCGAGGCACATCGGTAGAGTAATGACCAGGGATGCTGGTCTTGAATGCGGAGGATTGTAGATTTGATGCCCGGTTTGGTAAAATCAAAGACTATATATTTATAGGTATTTGCTACATCTCAGCTATGCCCGCAACACTGAGGAGTAAGAACAAAGACTGGTCGGCCATGATTCAGGATAATATATCTGACTGCAGACATGCCAATAGACCCACATGTCACGGGTCTGATCACCATTTGTAACTAATTTCCCGCTAATCCTCCATAAACCAGCAATTGTGTGTTTATCCACTGACTGTAGAAAAATGGAATTGATGATAATTATTCAATAAAATAAGTGATTATTCGTCTGGCCATTGTATTGCTCGTTTTGTTTAACATCATCATTAGCAGTGGTCCAGAAAAATTGTTTCTGGGGGTGGGGGTGGGGGGAGGAGGTGACACAAACAACCAATAAATGACGCCCAAGATGATGTTCTATCAAATTCGCCATGCTACTCAATGGTGGGAAGGATTTTAGTTCCAGAATTTACAGATTTTGTTTCATTTCAATTCCATTAACTTGGATGGCATTTCCCTCCAAGTCTCACACTTTCCATGCTCCAGGTATTGACCAGAAATTAACTCGTTTTTTTTTGTCGAATTCTCTGGACTGGAGCGACATATCTACTTGTGGACTGTTTTATTATTTTTACCAGTGAGCTTGTAACGCCTTGCTTCAGCACAAACATGCTTTATCATGATGTCAACAAAAATAAGCTGCACATGATAACGGCATGACTAGAAGATTGCTCTTTTGGCGTTAAGCAACAATCTCTCACTTGTTTTCCTCTAATATAGACTATATGTAAGGTTCCATAGTTAGACAAATAACAACACGACAATAGTTGCTCATTTAACTGGATTTGAGAGATGGCTTGCAGATGAATATCATTATCTGTTTATTTGTAAAAAAA
>MJUT01053115.1:148478-164997 GCA_002080005.1 Gigantidas platifrons | reverse complement strand
CCAATGTTTTCTGTTGCATTCTATATTCATATCTGTTCATGTGACTGTTACATATGTTGCACATCGGTGCCTACATGTAATTGATTACCAAGATCTTGAAATCTTGAACTGTTCTTCTTGTAAATAAATGTCTGATTATGATATCAGGAATAATATTAGTGACTAATATTCATATTTGTTGCCAGCATCTATAAACTTTATTTTCAGTTTTGAGTGATCTTATCTTTTATTTATATAAACCAGCCACTTTGTATTGAAGTGCCTGTACTATACTAAAGTATACTAAGCCAGTAAGGCATTCGATTATGAATGAATATTTACTGAATACTTTATTTTATTATAGTGTATTTGTGTGTTAGAGGTGTCGATTTTTTCTCTTTCTGCGATTTTTATATTATATTTTAGAACTGTTCCGAAAGTGTAATGTTTATTTTTTTTTTAATTTTAAGATTATATAAATAATAAGTATTACTGTTTCTTGAAAATAAAAACGCATTGAAAGAAAAATAGTAAAAATAAAATATAGTAAAATAAATAAATATCCATATCGATTTTACAAATGGCATATTGTAAATAAGAAAACTGTTTGTATCGTTTTATCTGTTATTCCCCGTTAAGTATCAGAGTGACAGAGTAGCTATTTCTCATTATAGTTTTATCCCCTCTAAGTAGAAAATGTCAGCATTAGAAAATCTAAACAATCGTCTTAGAATTATTGAGAATTAATATCAACTTTAAATGTAAACAATCCAGGGAAAACAGGTAAACAAATTAAAAGTGCTCAGTAAACAAAGATAGTCATCTATTATGATGATAAATGGTAGCTCAAACCGGAAAGGGTACTAGAGGAACAGAAATATTTTGAGATATCGGGGAAATAATTTGACACAGGCGGAAATCGCTTTCCCTTTTACCTGCTTACGTGATGCAGGTATACATATTAATTTGTGACACTCAAGTAGTGCCAAGTGATACCGGTTGTTCGTCTTGAATATTTTCCGTCTTTTAGTTTCTAAAGACGTCACATGCAGAAATGGGGAACGGATGAAGCTAGATAGAAAAAGCTACTTATAGATAAATCTAATAGTAGAAAAATGCGTTAATTAAAACTTTAAATTATTTGGTTCTCCAATCTTTCGATTTTAAGCGTACCTGATGAAAGTTTTTCCAGAAACGCGTCGTGCGCACTAAATTTGATATCTACGTTTTTATTAAAGAAATAAGGTAAAAAAAAATAAAAAAATATTGAATTTTTAGATGATTTTAGAAAATATAATATTAGCCATTTCGAAAGAAATCTGAGCGACCCAAATATGCCAATATAAATGATATTATAAAACCCACAAACGTGATCACCCATTGAACATTTCATTTAAAAATTGTGCAGTCAGGGCTGTGTTGATTTGAAGGAATTTTACTCCCAACTACGCATAACGGTGGGTGTATTGTCCTACATTTACGTGAACAATGGTAACCGGGGCTATTCGGACGATGTCAAAATAAATATGAAACTTTGACACGCGGAACAAGATCAAGATGAAAAGATAAATAAATAATTTCTTGTTCTGTCTTGGTATATATTAGCAGGTATATTGTACAGGGATAACTGGTTCGGTAACTTTGTTGAAGAGTTGGTTCAGTGTAATTTTCAGTTTATCAGTTAATCTTATACGACCAAGGTTTTTGAACTATCGCCCCATATGAAAATTTTGAACTATCATCCAGTATGAAATTAAATACACCGTCTCAATATAGCTGAAATATTGTTGAAAGTGGCGTTAATCACCATAACCTTGACATTAAATACGGACGTGAAACATCCAAATTCAGAAATATAAACAGAAGCTGATGAAAATCTGGACCAAGGCTTGGGACAGACACAAAAATATCACATATAAAGTGAAACTAGTTAGCGCATGGAAACCCCTCTCTATGTCTTGATCCCCAGTGGGCAAACATCTACATTTGATCCTGCAAGTAATTAAAATTGTTACATTTTTTACTAATTATTTCACATCTAGATAACTTTATTCAAGATTCAAGATCGAATCAACAACGAACCACACACTGTGATCACATTTATTTTTAATTTCAAATCGACATTTCTACTATGAATTTGAAAAATAAATTTGAGGAATACCGGTTGTCGATTTTCCCATCAGATTTGGAACAGTATCTCTTATAGTGGTCATCTTATTACCATAGAGAAATAAGACAATGAAGAGCTGCAGCTACGGTACCGCAACTAATTTTCCCAGGACAACAATCTGCCAACAAATGCATTGTCTCCCCTACATTGTCTTATTCTTGTACATAACATGTGCGAAGTGCAATAAATTTATTTGATACAAAATGATTGGTCATAAAGGTCAGATGTCCTTTGAACCCCGGATTATGTTGGACAATATCAAGGGCCGTAAATCTGATCACAATGAACGAAACTATCCAGTTTTGATTTACAGTTGCTTTCTGTCCATCGTACATTCGGCAATTTGATCTACAACCCATTTCCCTTTTGTTTGCAAGAAAATCTAGCATTAGTTTATTACATGTACCATAAAATCTGTAAAATAACACCCCAAACTAGATCTTCAAATTTCGAGAACGAAATTGAAATCGCAGATTTTCGTTACATCATTAAATTTGGCGATAGAAACTTGTTATCAATCGCGATTCGTTCATTTTTGGCAAAAAAAAGAAAGAAAAAAAGGCAAATATTTTGTTAGAAACTGTGATTTCTGAAATTAATGTTCCATGGATAGTGACGAACCGCTTATATTTTGGTTAAAAAAAAAGGCAAATATTTTTTTTAAGAACTGTGTTTCTGAAATTAACGTTCCACGAATTTCGGTTAGCTGCTAATTTTTGCTAAAAAAAGGCAAATATTTGTTTAAAAGAACTGTGATTTCTGAAATTATTTTTTTCACGAAATGTGACGGACATTAATAACCATCTCGTTATGCTATTAAAAAGATTTCGGGTTTGTTTGACTTGGTATAAAAATAACCTCTGTATTCTACATCGTCAAATATCCCTATCAAAAACTTCATTAACAGACAAAAGCAATTTAAAAATGGGGGATTTTCTGTTATTTATTTTAATCCTTTCTTTATTAGATTCTGATCGCACTTTTCAAAGATAACGGAAAAGAAAGTATACAGGATTTAGTGACCAAATATTATTCGGTGTGTTGTGTTGACCGATCATATCCAACAATTTACAAACATGCGAAAACGCATAAGAAAAACAACAAATAAATACAGACAAACACAAACAATAAAATATTTACATGGTAAATAAAACAAGATGTCAAGAAAAATAGAGAAGTAGGAGATTACATAATACATACGGTTGAGATTAAGGTGGTTTTAACGCCATTTTCAAATAATATTTCAACAAAGACTATAAAATTGGTTATTGTTGCTTGTCCGTTGAGAATGCAACATTAAGGAGAAAGAGCAAATACGGGCATCATCTCATCAAATGTAACTTGCTGTCGTCGTGATATAACTGAAAAATGGCTTATTTGCCGCTAAGCCAGTCACCCACTCACTCAATAATACATCAGCTTTATATGCGGAAAAGAAACTGGAGTTACTGGTAAAAACTGCTAACCATCTTCCGTAAAAAGCTTATGAAGTTGTATCGAGTACACCTTCATCACAGTTGGGAATTGGAGGGCTAATTAGGTCATATTCTGAATACCCACATAAGTGAAATACGCTTTCAACATGTAGTGTGGGCAGAATAGCATTCTGAAGCTCAAAAGCAAATCGAATCAAAATGTTATATTAGTATAACATATTTTTCAAAAATTCTTTTAGTATAACAATACTGCTTTTATTTCGGCTCAATGGTATACATTTTCTTGGCACAAACGTATGTGTGTTTGGTCCAAATGATATGTCGTTTGGTCCAAACATAAAACGCAGGAATCAAACACACAAATATTTTAGCATTGATCCCATGAGTATACGGAAACTCAAGTGCCCAAATCGATCGCGGACACGGTAGTCCGCTTACTATCACAATGCGCATGTTAAAATACATTTTTGCATAAATTTATTTGTTGTCTGTACTTTCTACATGGAAAAATGAAATGAAATGCATCTTCGTCATATTTTTGTGTTTGTATGTATTACCTATCAATAGAAATGAAAGTAACATATCAAAAACATTAAAATATCTGTTAAAAATTTAATTTTTCAATTCTCTGTTTTGTAAGATTCCTATGAAATTTGTTACTACTTAGGTTAATTTAAGACTTTGCCTTCAGCAAGTTTAACCTGTTTATAAACATTTTATTGCTTGTTTAAGATCTAAATGGACATTAAATACTAATAAAATCGTTAATATTAACACATTAAAGACAATTTTGTAACTATCACCAAAATTTTCAGTATTATCAGTCCATTTATCTAATAGAAAAATAAAGCATACATTTGTATAATTGTTTAAAAACATATGAAACAAGATGGAAACGTCAGGTGGCGGTCCAGAATTATAAAAAAAATTGTCACTATAATCTGATCTAATCTGGATAAATCTCACATAATAATATTCGGATGGCTGAATTAAAAACATATATTATTTAACATAAGCAGTAAGCTATAATTTCGTTTTGAATACTAAGAAAGGCCAAGTCACTGTTCAACGTCATAGGGATCAAATTTGAGGTCAGGTGTTCACCAATAATTGTTCGTTAACCTATTTTAGTGTCTATAAGTTACAATTTAAGATAAAAGAGCTTTAAAAAAAGCAATTGTTGACAAAATTTGTCAAACCTCAAACATCGAAACACAGAAATGATTTGGGACGGGTGCATACATGTGGCGGGATTAAACCGGTTAAGCTGATCCCAATCTTTCCCTATTGATATACAGACCTTAATGGTATTGCAACAGACTCCTTTGAAAATCAAAAGACAAAACTCTTTTGCTGAAACTTGACAACATAAATAACAATAAAAGAATAATCAGTAAAGTAATTACTGGCTTTTAGCGAGTGAGTGATTGCTGTTAAACGCCAATTTTCAGCTCTGCCATAGCTAGAACAAGCTACATTCGATGATGATGTGTTCGATTCCCGGTCGGATAAAGCCAAATTGGTATTTGCTGTTTATCAGCTAAGTACTCAGCATTAAGGAGGTAAGAGCCAATCCTGTTTGGCTCGGAATCAGGATAACGTGTCCAAGCGGAGCGACACGTCTACCCGTGGACTGCTGTTTCAGTATAGGTAGCACTATCTGTTAAAATACAACTAAACGTACTGGTCTTGTACAAAAAGGTAGATCATCATCATCTCATCAAATGTACATTTTTCTCGCCGTGATACGTGTAGCTGAAGAAATGCTCCATTGGCGTTAAACAACAATCACTCAATTTCAAAGATTCATTTACAAATGGACAAATGACACAGAAGTTGGTACAGACAAACGGACATGTTGATTCCTATATTTACACCCAAATTTCGTTTACGGGGGAGGAGGTATAAAACAATTACAGAATTACAAGCAATAATCGTTATGTTTAACATCTGTGTCGCCATTAAATGACGTAATAGTTTGGGTATATGTACAACATGTTGTACAAACATATTTGGTGGTAATAAAACAACATCTACAAGCTATAATAGGATGTTATTATGTCCTATTAGAGGAAAGGCTATTTAGATTATATTTTTATGTGTCCATATGGTACCGTTTCTATCATGGTCCGATGCCAAACGATAATCATAATATTTTTTATGTATTTCTGTCGCTTGCAAAGTTGACCATAGCAGATTTTAGCTATCCTATTTAGGTCATTTGGAATTCTTGCTCCTAAAAACTTTTTAATTATTTGGTTTTCAATGTTTTGACTGATGAAGATTATTCCAGAAACACGTCGTACGCACTCAATTAAATTAGATATCTACGTATTTGTTTTAGAAGAGATGCAGAATTTGATCACAAAATAATTTAAAAAATAATGCTAATAATTTTGAACGCAAAAAAAAATGAATATATTTATATAATTTTTCAAAAGTCTTTCAGTTTAAAGGAATCACAAATGATTTTACATACTGCCTTGCCATAGCGCACGAAGGAGTCGTTTTCGCTCCAGTTTAGTTAGATTGCAAAGGTCAGTACCCGTCTATCAACATGGACACATCAACACTGACTCAAAATAATTCTCCCAATTAATCTAGCAATGACTGATGCCTCACATTTTTACCATTCTTTTTGTTTCAACGCTAGAAAATGAGTCCGGTTTGAAAAATGAAAGGGGACTAATTATATTTACATGTACAATACAAAGTAAATGAAGCATAGAAAAGAATGGGTACTCGCATAGCATGACGCGCGCTGAGAACATATTTTCAACATCATTAAAAAGTGATAAGTATACTGATAAATATACATGAATGCTTAACTTTTTGACCATTATAAAAAGTAAACATGTTGAAATTGATACTTTGTTTAGCACCGCAGGCGAGTAAAATACATTAAAAAGAGAAAATATTTTAATTGCCAACTATTACTTTTAAATATAGGTTTGTATTACGGACAGACTGCTGTGTTTGTGGTTTATGATACTTTGAGATAAAGCTATATAAGCACACACATTCAAGGGGATGGATTAGGTCCGATTTATTTAAATTTTAAATTTTGACATCATTTAAAAACATGATTTTTTGGCTATTTTATTGTACCTTTAGCACTCCTAAGAAAACTATGAACTTTTGTCAAAACAAACTTGAGTTATAGTCCGACATTTGAAAAACAAATTTCTTTAACGAACAAAGTCCGATAACTCTTACACAACAAAAGTGAAAATCATCAATTTATCAATAAGGTCACTGGTGTCCAAACTCTGTTTCACCATGATTGACATTTGAAATTCAGTACTAAAATAATAGAATGTGATTTTATGAGGCCCTAAATGTTAATTATGTACGAAAATGATACATATGC
Organism: Gigantidas platifrons; assembly: GCA_002080005.1. Lineage (NCBI taxonomy): Eukaryota > Metazoa > Mollusca > Bivalvia > Mytilida > Modiolidae > Gigantidas > Gigantidas platifrons. The sequence goes on along the minus strand of MJUT01053115.1, from coordinate 158,042 downwards.
ATTTTCAGTATCTTTAAACAATTTCTTTCTTATAGAAATAATATCCTGGATTTTTACAGGAATTTCGAGTAAAAAAAGGTATAACACATAACGATTTTACTGTTTCTTCACAAACCTTTTTATTTTGAGCTATTGCAGTGTTAAAGTGTATTAGAATTAATATAAAAGTATATATATGCAGCTTTCAAATCATGGTCAATCAAAAATATGAATTGTGTCAATTTTTTTTACTACATTTTTGAATTGTGTCTTTGAAATTCTCGCATTCATTTAATTTTGGTCTGAATTGCTTAATATTGAACTTTTTTTCAGACAGAACTTTCGATTTCAATCCATTTGGTGTATATTTATTTTACAACGGTGGTAAAGTTATCAAAATTGGGTACATTTTTCATTGAATTTTATCTACAAAATGGACGATTATCATTTGTCAGTAAATATTTAGTATTTGTTGGCACCATCATTGATTAAAACAGCTATAAATGTCTCAACTATTTATTTCATAAACAAGAAGAAAAGAAAACTAGAACGTCTTGAATAATATGAACAATCAAATGTCTACATTCTACAGACATAAATGTGAATAACAAGAATTCTAGCTGCTAAACCGTAGCTCTGTTATTTTTTTGGATACACAAAAGACTACAAGAACTATGGTTCCGTGGCTAATGTCTTTTCGAACCAACAAGATATATCCTTTCGTATATCCACAATATATAATTTTGAACCCACGCAAAACACAACACGAACACCACCAAAAAGTGAACTGACACTATCTAATAGTAAGTATTTTCATGTCGTAGTACACGTTACAATTCATTATATATATGGACAAGAAAGTGTTAATTGGACAATGCTTTGTTTGTCTTTTTAGCCCTTTTTCTTTTGACCATTGTGTTTTCTGCTGTCATTCTTCGATTAAGTGCAGGACCGCCGTAGTCGTGATCGTAAGGTAGTTGTATTTACAACTACCTATGCAGCCAGTGTGTATCACCACAAAGTTGAGAGTTCGAATCTCGCTCATGGCGAGTTGTACTATAGATACAGCATTACGTGATGAAGTTTTTTTAGTGACTTGCGGCAGGTCGGTGGTTTTCTTCGGGTGCTCAGGTTTCCTCCCCAATACAACTGACCACCACGATATAACTGAAATATTGTTTAAAGTGGCGTTAAACACCATAAATCATAAACCAGATCGTAATTGCGACAATAACACCAATGGACACCCATACTTATCTCCAACGGCAAAATTGACTTAAAAAAAAAACAACCAACCAATTACAAAGTCACCATACCACCATGTAGCATCACAAATAATTAATATCGGGGTATTGCTTTTGTATGTCTTCAACCACGGTTTTTATGGATTCGTTGGTTCTCTTTGTATAATATGACCACGGATCAAACGAGATTCCATGGTGCTGGCGATGGTATTGTCCTTCAGCTCTTTGTAATGCACACCTAATGTGAGTATCAGGTACACGGATGCCTAGAAATACTAACAACTTCTTCATTTCTTCAAATGGATTTGCTTTAAGTTTTTCGTACACTAACACATATTTTGGTATGCTACGGTTATTCCATGACTCATAAATATCTTTCCAATATCCCACATTCCCATACGCAAATGTGTCAAAATGTTCTGAAATCATGAAAAAAGTATATGATTTACACATTGAATTAACTGTGAGTAGTATATTCATCATCTTCGCTAGCCAAGGGTTACGATTCGGGCCCCCCTTCTTGAGAATGGGGACCGAATCGTAACCCTTGGCTAGCGAAGATGTATATTCATGTACATGTACCTAATATACTATGTAAATTTCAATGTAACCAATCAGGATTGAGTATATATTTTGTGCGAGTTTAGAATTGTTCTTATTTATATTTAGTCTGGAAATCTCGGTATATGGGTAAAAAATAGACTGCAGATGAAGTATTGCAACACATATATATAGTTCTATAGCGAAAGACAATATTTCTTGTTGAGCAGATTGACAATAATTTAATTTCCGATTTCACATTAAAATTTGCCGTTGACATGTCAGGCAATTGTGCTGACCATTTCAAGTCAATCTAATCAAAATTCGATCTTTAATTGCTCCCGGTTTTTAATCGGGAGCAAACAAAGATCAAATTTTAATGATTGATTTCATTGAATGTATGTCGATGCAAATAGAATAGTGGTGACCTAGGGATTCTTTTTTTTTTTTTTTTTTAAATTTCAAGCATAAATTGTTGTACCTTCGTCCATTTCAGTCGCCGTATTAAGGGGTTCGTGGCAGTCACTTTTTATTGGAGAAAACTGGAGTACCCGAATAAAAGCACCAATCTGCCGCAAGTCATTGACAAACTTTATCATATATTGTTGTATCGAGTACACCTCGCCATGAGAGGGATTCATATTCGCGACAACGTACGAATGTTGTATTAATACGGCTACGTAATGTTTGTTTGTTTGATGGTGTTTAACGCCACTTTCAACAATATTTCAGTTATATCGTGGCTGTCAGTTTTATTGGTGGAGGAAACTGGAAGACCCGGAGAAAACCATCGACCTGTCGCAAGTCACTGACAAACTTTATCACATAAAGTTATACACCTCGCCCTGATCGCGATTCGGACTCACAACATCAGTGGTGATAGGCACTGATTGCATAGGTAGTTGTAAATCCAGTTACCAAGACAATACATTTAAGTGGTCGTTTGCTAAATTGATACATACAAAGACAAAAGCATAAGGTATGTTGGTAGAATTTCCTATTGTGTGTCTTCAGCTCGATCCATGTTAAACCAGTGTCATTTGGGCTTCGCTCTACATATGTTGAACGGTACCAGAAGACTTAATCCGTCTAGAAGAGACGTATTATAAAGCATAGGTTCATACGAAATCTACACATTTTAATTATGGTTAATTAATTACTTACTTTCATATGTATTAAGCGGAGCAGTTGCCATTTTACTTCCTGTATAGGCTAAATTAAATACTGACAAGATAGCGCTGTGTGGATTGCGGATGAGAATAACAGCCATTTCAAAAGGAACTTCTTCGTCTTTCACAACCTTGTGTGTTTTGATTACTATCACATCTCGCCCTTTAGAACATTCACCAATAAATACATCTTTTATCCTATCAGCACAATACACACTGCCTGTAGCAATCCCTGGAAGACAAGGCATATACAACGATTGATCGATCGATTGGTGTTTAACGTCAAGTGACCAATGATATTGCAGCTAAGTCATCCCGTTTTTGTTGTTGTGGGGGTTCGTGTTGCTCGATCTGCAGTTTTGTGTATTGTGTTTTGTTGATCATTGTTTGTCCTTCTTCTTTTGGCTATTGTATTGTCTGTTCTATTTTCGGTTTCTGGTTACCCCTTTGGTATCTTCAAACACTTCTTACATGATGAGATGAAATCTAAAGACATGTCACGGGTAAAGGAGTGGACAGGGTCAACAAAAATGTTAAATGTCTCGGTGGGGGACGTCGTGGTCGTGATTGTATGGTCGTTGGATTTATAACTATTCGTGCAACCAATGCCTATCACCATAAACGTTGTGAGTTTGAACCCCGATCAGGCGAGGTGTACCATTTTCTATCAAGAGTTGTCGTTCGTGCTACATGTTGTGTAGCGTAGCAGGAACGACAACTCTGGATAGAGAATGGAGGTGTACTAGATACAAGGTGGTAAAGCTTGCAAGTGACTTGCGACTGGTCGATGGTTTACTCCGGGTACTCCGGTTTCCTCCACCAATAAAACCGATCATCACGATTTAACTGCAATTTTGTTGAAAGTGGCGATAAGCACCACAACATCAACTAACAAACTTAATGCCTGGCAACGGACCAACATCGACCATCCCTGATGTATTATATCAATAGATAAGTTACACACTAGTATACTAAGTACACTCTTCAATACGACTATATTAAACCATTTATAAATATGATCAAAAAGACAATCACAGAAAATTCAATTTATTTAAAATTGAATTGCAGAAAAATTACGAAATTTGAAATAATATATATCGTAAACAACGATTGTCGTACAGGTCAGATTATGAACAATATGATTTATATATAGTCACAGAACAACAAGATACCGGGTAGTTGAATAATTTTTGAACAGAACCATGAAATTGCCATATATATAAATCATGCACAGAACAAAGATATTGCCGTACAAGTCATGTTGATATTGCTATGCAAGTCACATATTGAGATTGCTGCGCGGCTTATGACAATTGCAGAACAACACACTTTCAATGTAGACTAGATTCACGAACTAGAGGCTCACATGAGCCTGTATCGCTCACCTGACATATACTAAGTCCTCTTAAGAATGTCTGCATGCCGAATACATCTAAATTACTATTCAAATCCCATAGGGTTCTNACAATTGCAGAACAGCACAATTTCAATGTAGACCAGATTCACGAAAAATAAGAAGCTGATTGTTGTCGAACACAGACACAGAGAATTACAGTTTGTCATACAACCCAGATATTGATTGATTGATTACTGTTTAATGTCAAGTGACCAGCATTTCAAATTCAGCTATGTACAGCCTTGACGGGAACAAACTACCTCGCTGGTCATAAGTGGGTAAAAGATGGCATCGGGTGCTCATACTGGCGGAATTTTTTTTAATTGCCACAAGAAACAACCGATAATGGAAATGGGTGGAATATTTTGCTTCCCTACAACACACAAGCGACCACTACTAAGAAACTATTGTTCAACCCGTTTCCGTTCAAGGCGTGTGCCACCGTCACCAAACAAAAGATACTCATTTACATCCTGCCCCAAGGGAGAGTTCTGTATACAAGTCTTCCCACATAACTCGCGGAAGCCCCTTAAGCATAGTTCTGTCATATTCTTAGCACGTGCAAATGCATTTCATTGCTTGTTAACATAATAAGTCCAAGGAATGCCAGTGCCTAATACCTTCGAATCACATTCTTGGCGAGGTGTATTCGATACAACATTATGTGATGTTTGTCAGTGACTTGCGGCAGCTCGGTGGTTTTCTCCAGGTACTCTCGATTCCTCCACAAACAAAACTGACCGCCACGAGGATAGCTGAAATAGTGTTGAATGTGGCGTTAAACACCATAACCCAAGTAATTCCAAAGGTATATATAGCTAGCAGGTATAATTAGATACCACAAATCAATAATGATATTGATACTTATATTACTGTGAATTCATATAAATTCGTAGATTTCAATTTTCGTGATTTGAGGAAAAATTATATTTTCGTGGATTCGTAAATCCTTCGTTATATTCTGCACATACACACATATATTTTATATATAATTATGGTGACAAGCATTCGTTTTATTCTTTATCGCTTGGTTTGATACTCTTCACGAAATCCACGAAAATTAGAATACCACGAATAATAATGAATTCACGGTAAATATTTATAGACGCGCCACTGCTTCTACCCTGGTGGTAGGCGCCCCCGAAATAAAGATATATATATTTATATAGACAACCTGTCAGCTGTTCTAGCATGTATCTTGTCCATGTATTTCCCGATCCAGGGAAACTGATTAATGCAGTCAATGGCAACTTTCTTTCACTAAATTTAACCTCCGTTACTGAACATTTGTTAGTTGACGTTGATGACTCCTTTATTCTGTAAATAATAATTTTAAAGAATGATTGAAGAACACATTTTCATTATTGTTTATTTTGATAACTTTTTATCCTCAGATTTTAGGTATCAGGTAGATATGTGGGACGAATAAAAAATTGACTCGCCCTTAGAATGGGACCACAGGGGCTTGTTGCGATATTTTTATCCCTCGACTACTATAAATAACAACAAGGGAGGAATCTCAAATGTCAAATTTTCATACAACACTTTTTCAAAATAGTTTTGTATTGGTGTCGTGACCTGATTCGCCATAATATTGGTACCCATTTGAAGCTTAATAAATATATATTTGATATTTCCATTCCTTTTTGTCATCATCTTAACCTATCTGCAACTAAAAGCAATGCTTCACAGAATTTGCAATCTACGAAATATCCTTCGGTACACCACCGATTAGGTTGACAGAGTATCAATACTTACCTCATGATTTTCAGATTATTGAATTCAAACGTCTTTTTCCACAGAATGCAGGAAAACAATAAGAATACAACCACACACAAGTATAAACACCTCAAGTTGTATATTTTTCGAAAAAGTACAATCATAAAAACCATAATGTATCTTACTTCTACTGGATCAAATATTTTAACCTGTGAATAGAAGAGCATAGGAAGAACAGTAAGTTACATCAGCACTACAGCATTATGTTTGCACAATGATGAAAAAAACAAACAACTCAGATTTAAAAAGACACGTCAAAAATCCCTTATTTTAGATTTACTTAAACGCATATTATTTTAGAATGTGTAACGGATTGTATGCATAAAATGTTTTGTTTGTTTGATGGTGTTTAACGCCACTTTCAACAATATTTTAGTTATAGCGTGGCGATCAATTTTATTGGTGGAGAAAAACGGAGGACCCGGAGAAAACCACCGACCTGTCGCAAGTCACTGACAAACTTTATCACATAGTAATGTACACCTCGTCCTGATCGAGATTCGAACTCACAACATCAGTGGTGACAGGCACCGATTGCATAGACTGAGCGCACGTTACTGCGACGCCGTTTAAATAAACTTAGTTTCTGATTTAATGTGGTTGTTATTAGTTTTTATGTTGCCATATCTACATAATCTTTATATCATAATAAACCGTAGGATATGAGGAATAATTTTCGGACAATATTTATGAAATATATTGATATTTATTCTGTCGTATCCCACCACGGAATCCCCTTCCGTCTTAAAAACGTCCCGTCAGATGTAACATTTCTGTTACAAATTGATAAGATTTTCGGGCATTTCACGAAAACGCATGCACGGAAATCGCACCAAATCTGCTGAGAACGTAAACACCTATTCTCTATTAAATCTAACATTTTCTACTATTGTATGTCGGAGGGCCATTTCCCGGGAACGGGTCTTTGAATCAGAAATTTTATTATATATTTTGACAGTGACATAAGTAGCCATGTATTCTAAACCATAAAATTTCTCTGAAACGAAACAACATTTTTTTCTCATCTGACAAAATGTTGCAATTTTCCCCGTTTATCGCTGTCGCTTCCGCATTAACCTATATTTGTAATTAAATATTTCCGAATTCGGTTATTTTCTAGAGAAACTAGAAGTTACACAATTAAGTACATGTATCAATCTCTAAGTACCATGCATACGGTATAACACTGAGGCATCAACAGAAAAAAATATGATTTTTTTCATACTGTCGCCCTACACTAGAAATTTACGTTATGTTGTCTATAAAAGCGAAAAATATTCAACAAATATGTTCCAAATGTAGTTAAAAATCTCTTTTATTATCAACGAGGTATATCCAATCGTTCAGAACAAGCTATTGTAGGCATTCATGAAAGAAAAACAATAAAATGCAGTCTTTCAATTTCACACCCAATGCGTCGTTTTAAGAGTGTAATTTACGTTATTGTATTAATGAGAAGGTGGGTGTGTATACTACTTGTCGCGTCTTTTTGAGCCTAAATTCATCTAAGCTCATAATTATCTTCATAAAAAAATTGAAGACTATGTAAAAAACAAAACTCCTGAGATAAAAATAAATGAAAATGTAATTTACGTTTTTTAATTTACGTTATTACTTTTTTGGAGAATAGTTTATACGTAAAGAAAATGTGTCAAGATAGAAGCGGAATTACGGTTCATGTCCGTCTTGTATTTTATAGACGTTATTCAACGTCATTTATTTCCTGTTTTCATTGACGTCATTGACGTAAAGGTCATTGAATGCTAGCACCACTGACACTGTTCCACTATCCAGGGCTTTTTACTCTACCGAAGCAGGTGATTTAATTGTTCTTTATCGGTTTTCCATATAAAATGAAGCCAATAGAATCATTGTGTCGGTTTTTTTCGTTTTATTCAGTTTGTTTCACATAAAAACATTCGTAAGAAACTGTTTTCATTTCGCATGAAATATCCAATGATTTTCAACTTATTCTGAACACAAATAAAAGTATAAAAAGTCGTTTTATACTCATCAAATCTTGTCTTAATATCAATTTAGATGTTTGAGTGTTAGAAAATATTGTTTTTGTTTTGTTTTCAGCTAGATTTCTTTCAACGGTGAGCAAATTTCAACCATATAAGTAGGCATAACGTAAATTACACCTGATATTTATTTTTTGAAAAGAAGAATAGATTTTGTATTTTAACTTGGTTCTTTGACTAAGTTTAATAAACATGTAAACACGTCATTACATAATAATGCATATTAGCATTCTCTTGTATTGCATTATGTGCAAAAAGTCTGGTAAATGTTCATAACGTAAATTACACATTATAATAACGTAAATTACATGTTGTGTAATAATGTCCTGTCTATAAAGTCAAGGTGTCCGACAGGAATATTGAAGAACAAATAACAAACCAGATAAAACAGGACAACAATGTTGTGTGATAGTCTTATATTGTACATGTGAGAGTAAGAGACTGTATGCATATCTTGCCGTGTGCAGAATATTTGAAAGTTATGCACCAGTAATTATCCATCATAAAATCTTTAAAGGATGTAGTGGTATATATGATAATATGTTAATATTATTTCAATGTTACTTCATACTGGACTAGTATATATTTCCTTAGATTAATGTTTATATTTAAAAATAAAAATAAAAAAGCAAACTATACACCTATTCTCTATTAAATCTAACATTTTCTACTATTGTATGTCGGCAGGCCATTTTTATTAATCATGCATGTTCTGTATTTTGAATGAATTTTGTTATTTCTGTTCGTTAACGTTCATTAATTTTTTCTGAAATTTACGTTATCATTAGGGTGCGTTCTGAAATCGCATACTTAAGACTTGTTATGTGAGGTATGTTGAGGGTTTTTGTTTTTATCCGCATGTATTTAAGTCCATTCAATATGTCAGACACTGAACTGAAATGCTGATCACCAACTTTAAAGGCTTTTCCTGATAAATTTAGGTGAAGTTGAGTAAATATTTGTTCACTGTTATGCAGATCTATATTGTAAAAAATAATACAAGAAATTTTGAAGATGACTTTTGAAAGATAAAGAAATATTGACCGACATACGCAGTCTGAATGAAATGTCTACTTCTTAATTTTACTAAAAAAACAACGTCGCTTGGAATTTTAACGATTTATAACGCAGCACACAAATAAATCATCGAAATTTGTATGTGCCAAGCAGTTAGTTCTATTCAAAGGCTACCATTAATACCAATCATGAGTATATTAAAATTAAAACAAACACGAACAGAATAAAATGCCAAGTCTGAATGAATTGTCTACTTCATCAATTTCGACGTCAAATGCGTTTTCAAGACTTTTGTGAATTTTGCGCTTGTTAGCGTCGAAAACGTAAATGTTTTTTCCGTTGCTTGTACCAGGAATCTGATCACATTTGTCAAAACATATTGTCAATTAAAAGAAGAAAACTTGGAAAATCAAATA
>MJUT01053115.1:31288-62527 GCA_002080005.1 Gigantidas platifrons | reverse complement strand
GTGCAAGGAATTTAAGCCATTAGTGATATGGAAAATATTGCTATTTCTACCATAATTGGGACTTCGTCCCATATTAATAACATTTCTGAAGAAGAAATATTTATTACTACAAATGTATATAATAAAAGGGTTAACTTATTGCATGAATATTGGTGAATATTGTCCCTCGCAGCGTATCATATTGCGCTCACACAATATCATATACTTCGCAGGACAATATTCACCAATATCCATGCAATAACCCTATAATATAGATAAGATAATTATATATAAAGGTTATCGATAAAATCCGGCCCAACAAAGTATTAAATTGAACGGGAAAGTATTAATTTGACGGTGCAGTACTTAATCTTTCGAGGCAAGCCTAATCTCCGCGATTTAGTCTATATTAATCCCCAAGGTTCACACTGAATTTACGCGTAAGAGTATTAAAATGTAATACTCTACCCCGGAATTTAATAATGTGCCAAGAAAATTAATACTTTGATGGCCCTAGCGTATAATAAATATCCGTAAATCGGAGAAAGGCAGACAATGCAATAGCCAAAAGGATTAGGACAAAAAGGCAAATAATAATCTATATAACACTATGCAGCAAAACTAATGATCAGAGGGTCGAACTCGGATGCTCCTGCTGCACTAGTTGTACCCGTCGTGTTACTCTTGTTCCAACATCCGGTGATAAGTCATGGATAAGGAAAGAATCGGATTATGATTACGCCAAACGGAACATATCCACACAGATATTCCGCAATGGTTAGCCAAATCATGGTGGCGACCGTAAAAGTGATGACTGCAACTTAACAATTAGGAACCCTTTGTTCAGTAGCTTCTTTGTTCGCTGTAACAATCTATCAAGGAAGTCATGATAGGAACATATTCGTAGTCATTTGTGACAGATATTCCGTAAAGTCGTTTTTCGAAACACTGTTACACTAATGCAATATTTAACAAACAAACAAGCATAAATATTACTTTAAAGGCCAATAAAATTACCCCAGTGTTACGCGAGAATGTGTCATGTATGGCTTCTGGTGTTTTCTATTGTGTACACCATTTACAAAATAATGATTGTTGTGACCAGATACGCTACCTACGTTACCAACATTTGCATAGATTTGACAATTATCTGAAAATCCATTAAAGGAATATTTTAAGTTGTTCTGTAACATTAAACCGAACATATTGATTAAATGGTTAATTATAACAATGAACAAAAATATGTAGAAGACGATTCACCAGAAAAAAATGTTTTTGGTACATGTACGTTAATTTTCGACAGATACGTTCGTTACAATGACATTGTCTGTATTAACAGTTTGTTAGATGTGTGAACATGTTCTTGCATCTTTATTTTCAACAGTAGAAAATGTTCTGTTAACAAAAAGTATTGGATATTAAAAATTTGTGTTTAGTATTTTGTCAACAGATACGTTACTGGTACATTTCCTGAATTTAGACATCCACGCTACCTGCTTTGATTTTTTCATGGTCATTATATTATCGATGAAAAATTCTGGCAATGCCATTTTTTTTTAAACAAATATAGGTCTACATCTTAAATTATGTAAGTAATACTCTTCTTGTATTTGATTTTGGATGTTTCAATATTGTTTATTTTCATATATTGATAATATTTATTTAAACATATGAATATGAAATACGTGTAGATATTAATTTCCTTTATTCAAAATGTTGTAAAATTATTTTAATTGAAAGTTTTAACATAAAGTAATGGCTTTGTTTCACATGGTAGCTTATTTGTTCTATACTTTGAACACATAATTGTATAAGACACTGTGTCCCTACGACAAATTGTTATTTGTAAGTGAACAGTAATACCGGATTTTAAGGGCATTGTCTAGAAATACATGCATATCCTCCAGAGACACCTGCAAAGTCGAGAAATACTTACTCAACCAACAAACAAATCGACCTGCAAATAAATATCATTTCCCATTGTGGGCACTTATAAATGGACCGCTATAGAGGCGGTTAAGCAAGGCAAGACATCAATTGATGGACGCAACATACTACTGTGAGGGAGTTGGTACTGTATCTATCTAATCAACATGTTAAAATAGTAGTAAATGATGTCGTATCCGAAGATTTGCCAGCTCTCTGGAAGTCGATCTGGGAAATAACTATGTACATGAAGAAAATTGTTGGAAATGGTTATGTCGCATCATGTGATTGTACGACTCAGTAATGGGCGTCTTAATTAACAAATAGAGAATGTGTTGTTGTTTTTTGTTTGTTTTGTCGCAGCTATATACTAAGGAAGTTATTCCATTTGTAGTAAACACTTCCCGGCCCTTTCCTCATTCATGACTTGTCACTGGGTTTATAACTAGAATAACACGACGGGTGTCACTAGTAGAACTGGAGCACCTGAGTTCACCCCCAGTTTTAGTGAGGTTCATGTTACTCGATCTTTAGTTTTATGTGTATGGTTTGTAGATCGTTGTTTGTTCTTTTGTTTTCTTTCCTTTGGCCATTGTATTGTTTGTCCTTCTTGGATTTACGGATTCTGATTACCCTTTGGTATCTTGAAACACTTTTATTGTTTACAGAGATTTCACATTTTTACGTGTTTCTGTTATTTTCCCCTTATTTTCTTACAAAATATCAAAGACTGATAGAATGCTGAAGTTTATTACAAGTGTCACTCATTTCTCATGGATAGCCGGTACCTAATTGGAAACTTACCTCCGAAAATGAAAGTAGTTGTCAACCTTCAAAAATCCTAATTTCACTTTTGATTTAACACAAATTCAGGTGGTTACTTTCCAATGCAAGCGATTTTTTTTTTATTTAAGACCATTTAAGGTTTTCAAATATGTGTTTAAAATGATACTCAAATCTGTAGATTTTTGTTGACATCCAGTGTTTTGCAGTATCTACTAGGGTTTATTTGTTTATTTAGCAGTGTGGGGATTCATTTTGTATTTTACGTATTACTGGTTCCTGGAATAACTGGTAGTACAGTTCGATTATGTAAAGTTCCCGGATGAAATAGACAAATTACACCTACGAGAAAGATCTAGTATTTTAGCGTGGACTAAATTTGAAGCTCTACTTGTAAGTTAATATTATATGGAACAAAAGTATCAAAGTGATGTAAACATACGCGTATCTATATTTCTGTGTTGTTATTTTAAAATTCTTTGTAAAAAAGTGAAAATAGAATATGTAATGTAACAATGGTATTAAATTAATTTAAAAAGAAAAACAAATATAATAATACTGATTCCTTGCTAACGAAACACCGTGGTGGACTTAGTTTGAGTATAATTTTTGGAGAATTGGAGGAGGGGGAGGGCAAGTTTCCTTTTGCCCTGGGACCCAACGATTTTCTTGGCGGTCCTGTATAGAAAAATACACAAATTACATATACAAAAACAAAATGAATAAAAGGTAAGACTAAAGAGCTTTGTAATACACATTTATAAAGCAGACAAGAAAAAAAAGACATAAATAAATAAATAGATAAATATTACACAGAAGAGTCCAGCATTTGATTCATTATTCTAATAAATTTGCACACATTATTCATATCAGACAAGTTATTACTATTCATAAGAGAACTGCATTTTAATGAGTTTGGTCTAGATTGCGGACGTCGTCGAATTTTGACCATGAAAATATGTAGTGAAACTCGTCTCCAATATCACCAGAATTACCCAATATACGTTTCATATTTTCTCTTGCAATGTTTTGCCACTTGCCCGTTTCAATTGGTAATCCATAGTTCATCGTTCTGAATCTACAAACTGTTATAATGTTTCTATCGTCTTAGCTTCTCCAAAATTTTTTTCTATTTCTATTTTTTCTTAAACATGCGATAATTCAATGCTTTTGGTGAGTTTTATAAATTAGAATGCCAAATTTGTTTAAACTGATCGATTATAATTTGTTTTACAGTATTATATAGTCAAGTAGCACTAACAAAATATTGATTATTCCATACACATGACAAACCACATTCGTCTAATATATAGATTTTGCACTTTTTAACCACGGTATGTTAGTTCTATAAATCAGGAGTGAAAAAAATGTACAAAATTGCAGGAATTTTTTTTTGTTTTCCTGTTAGTAATTTAGCTCAATAATTAATAATCCTAAGTTTAACATATATGCCTAAAGGAAATCTGCCAAGCTCTCCGTATACCATATAATCAAGGATACTCTTGTCTTACATGTAATAAAATTTTGCAAAACTATAAATGAACTCTTTCAACAATGTCGTTATTTCCCACTCCCCATACTGCATAGCTATATAATAAAATAGGTTTGATAATCTTATCGAATAGATCGAGCTGGCATTCAATGAATAGGTTATGTAATCTACCTTTCATGATAATTTCATAATTGCCTTGCTGTGTAGGTTAATTGTTCTGTTATATGACATGGTGTTGTTTAATAAGTGTAGAATTGCGGGATATATCAATAGAAATAGTCAAAGAATTTAATTACCTAGGTATATTGATGAAATAGAACAGGAAATTTCAACCTGGCTATTAAAGCTCTTAATTTAACTCTTCCTTCCGTCTGATAAAATTTGATAGCCACAAAGTGTATATGTATATCTTGAATTCAATTGAAAGTTAATACTATAAGCTTTCATTTGATACCATATTGATATACTTTCAAGACTGTTTAGTATACATTTAATGCTCGCATAGACAAAAATTGAAAAAAATCAAAAAAATCCTCAAAAAGCTGCGACAGGGTGTAAATATTAGCCTCAAACGGCAAGTACATCCCGAAATTTTCAATGATAACATGTTTTTTCCTCAAGAGGATATATAGGAGGACTTGAAAAATATGTTACNTACAAGTATTATCAAACCAAGGATTTTTATTATGATCAGTTGATCTTTGCTTATAGACAATAGACAATATTTTATTGGCACAAACGCAATTACAATAATTGGTAAAGGCCCATTGTAATACAATAGCAATAAGAATATGCATATATGCAATATATGCAAAATTAACAACATGCATAACAATTTTATGACATAGCTGTATTAAGATATACTATCTTTTCTAATTCTTTTCAAATCTGATGTAAAGTCTGTGCATAATTTGTTAATACGCACCGATTTACTGTTAAGTAATAATATTGATTTCATTGTATCATTATGGAAGCTTGGAAAATTACTATAATATAAAATACTTTTTAAGATAATATTTCTCTTTCTTTCCTATATTTTTCGCACTGCCAAAGGAAATGGTTTTCATCTTCAATTTCTAAATCATTGCATATTTTACAAAATCTGTCAGTTCTATTTATTTTGAAATAGCGGCCTTTTTCAATTTCGAGGTAATGGGCACAAATTCTTAATTTGGCAATATTCTATCTATCTGATTTCAAAATAATATTATCTACATAAGCTGGCCGTTCATTTTCATCATAAATATTACGTAAAAAGGACAATTTTTCACATTCTTTGATTTTTGAGTTTTTATCTTGTAGATTTTTGTCATATATTCGCTGTTGGATCTGGGCTTCGTTTCACAAAAGGTCGTAAATCGTAAACTTGGTCGTACGACTGTCTTTACGATTTACGACCTTTTCACAAAACTTATCGACTTCCGATATACGACATTTTTTAGTCGCAAATTACCGAATGGGTCAGAGCAGTCGTAAATCGTAAATCGTTAAATACAAACGTTGAATGTACATCATTGCAATGAGGAATCATGCTATTCCATCACTTACAGGTTAACAACTTGTAAATATCATACCCATTTTCTTTTGTGTTTATGTCGTTGCTAAAAAGAAACTGTATTCGTTATAAGAATCTTTCTAAATAAACAACAAAATTTTACTTAACAAATCTACCTTCTTTTCTCTTTATTGAAAGGAAATCTATCCAGATAAACAAAACGGAA
Source organism: Gigantidas platifrons (assembly GCA_002080005.1). Taxonomy (NCBI): domain Eukaryota; kingdom Metazoa; phylum Mollusca; class Bivalvia; order Mytilida; family Modiolidae; genus Gigantidas; species Gigantidas platifrons. Next base: position 56,626 of record MJUT01053115.1, on the reverse strand, counting down.
CCGCCACGATATAACTGAAATATTGTTTTAGACAACATTAAACAAACAAACAAACAAGCATAAAAACGGTGGAAATGTGCGCTTTATAAAACGTAATTATGAAATATTATACCAGGAAACATCTCAGTGACATGATACTTTTTGGCACCCATGCAACTATATGCATGTAGACTTTGACTGACCAAAAAAAAACAAACCATACTAAATTCGTGCTACAATGTTCAATTTTCAATTTCTTGACAGTATTTGACATCAAATTTACAAAAAATCCAAGAATTCCAAATATAAAGCGGAAAGTCGATATATCATCATATTTTAACGGGCTGTTCCATTAGTTTAAGTTGAAACTATTTATAGACGTTATATTCATGGAAATACTGAAATGTGAAATAAATGTCCACGAGAAAACAATATACTGTAATATATCGTGGTTACTCACGAGTGTACGGGACAGACGAGTATTTTGAAAGTGGGGGAGGGGGCACAACATATATTTTACCTCCAAATATAGGGGACAACAACGTATTTTTGTAATCCCAAAAGTTCTTGCTACATGGGAATAGTGCATGTCAAGTATATTCGTCTCAACTAGAAGTTACGTAAAGCCAACAACTACATGTATTCTCTAAGTATTAAAATTGGCTCTGCGTTATGACCCAATATGGCGGTTTCAATTTTTGAAACCTATTGATATAGGAACATGTTTTTTTTTAAATTGCCTATATGCTATAGCTTTAGCTAGTTTGTTCAAGTCAACGATTTGCCATATATTAAAAACCTGTAATCAATTTTATTCAAAGAGTCATGTAAATTATAAACTGGTGCTAAATACATTTACATGCATCTATAGATGTACATTTGTATACTTAAACATTTGAAAAGTTTCTTTTGAATTCGCTATAAAATGTCTTTCTTAGATAAATCATAACTAAATCTGACCCAAGTTATGATATTGTAAGGTTAGATATATGATGCCTGATGTGCGGCAAATGGCTCAAAATAAGTGGGAGGACCAGAATTTTGTAAAAATCACCAATGACAGTCATTGGGAAATATTTGTATCATTGCTGATGAGGGATGGAGTGAACTTTCTCTTTATTATTGTTGACTTCTCTGTCATCAGCCTCATCAAAATGGATATTTTCTCCTTATTCCACCGGAGCTTTACCTGAAAAAGTAGTCTCCAATTTGAAATTGTCGTCTTCTACTTTTTTAGGGTGTCGCGTGATTTTTACCCACAAAGATCAATAAAATAACTATATTTAATATTTTGTATATACATACAAAAATGTACATGTAGACCAATAAAATAACTATATTTAATATTTAATATTTTGTTTGAACGAATCTGATAGGGTAAATTGATCGATTTTCGTACCTCCGCACAAAGAAGATGTATTAACCACATGTCGTAAATCGGAAATCGTAAAAACATTCCGACAAGTTTTGTGAAACGGTTGCAAACTTAGTCGGTAAGTTGTCGTAAGGTAAGTCGGAAATCGTACGTTTTACGACCTTTTGTGAAACGGGAACCTGATTGATGAATGGTTTGAAAGATGTTGTAGGCATAATTTTATTTAAAAAGGAAAATCCTAATCTATTAATGTATGAAATAATATTTCTAATCCATACGTTCGACTTCCAAGTATCCTTAAGTATATCATGGGATAGGGTGTCCTTAGAAGAAATGACATGATCTAAATATTTAATGCATGCCGTAATGATTTTTGTTCTACGGGGTTGTTTTGGCTAGCTCGGACCTACAGGCAGCATTTGGAGTTTTACATTGCACTCCAAGTATTTCCGTCATAAATGTAGTATGCAATAACTCATAATGGACAGATTCTTTACATTTCAAAGCAGATTCTAAACCCCAAATCTCACAGCAATATAATGAATTTGGTAATATAAGGGAATCAAAGAGTTTTTCTAATAGTTTACAAGAATTATTTAAGCCAATATTTTTCTTTATTTTAAAATATACTTTCCTAGCTTTTCGGCTAAAGTGGACATGGCAAGGTTGAAACTACCATTATATTTCAACATTATACCAAGGTAGCAATAGCTATTTACTGTCTCAATGACATTCCCATTATACATAAAATGATTTAAGAATGATTTTCCATTTGAGTTGAAAATAAGCACTTTAGATTTAGAGTTATTAACCTCTAGTTTCCAACATAAACACAATTCATTTAAGGTATCAAGACAGGTTTGTAATCCATATGGATTACTTGATAAAAGTACAAGGTCGTCTGCATATAGCAAACACTTGATAGATATGTCACCAACCAAAACTGGATCCGCATCACTACATTCTAATTTTTCATCAATGTTATTTATAAAAATATTAAACAACATAGGGCTAAGACTATTACCCTGTTTGACCCCTCATTTGGACAAGAAGGGTTTGATAACTCCATCAGAGAATTTAATTCTACTCTTTGTATCCGCATACATTGAAGACATAACATTAAACATCTTTTTGGGTAGACCCGGTTCTAAGAGAATATAGTTAATACACTAAGCTTTCATTTGATACCATACTGATATACTTTCAAGACTGTTTAGTATTTAATGCTGGCAAAGACAAAAATTTAAAAAAATTTAAAAAAAATCCTCAAAGAGCTGCGACAGGGTGTAAATAATAGCCTCAAACGGCAAGTTCGTCCCAAAATTTTCAATCCTCACATGTTTTTTTCTTCAAGAGGATATATAGGAGGACTTAAAACAATATGTTAACATGGAAGGTGGGGGTGTACGGGGGGCTATGCTAGCCCACTGACTAATACTGATGAGAAAATATTATACGATTTTCGGCAGGGTAAGGGGTAATATTTTGCCGCTAGAAGCCCTATACAGGGTGGTACTTGAACAAATGTTATTTTACGATATTTCCATAACATAACTTCACACGACAGATGTATAATTTGGTTGTCAATTTATATTATGAAAAAGATATTACGCGCTTTGGGCTGAACAGAGCTAAAATCGGCAAAAATCTTAATATTCCATTTTTCTGCAATCTACACTACAAAGCATGTTTTTTGATGATGTAATGGGTTTAATTTTCAGTAAATGCAATAGTTTTAATAAATCCATTATAAAAATATCATCAAAGTTGTGTAATATTTTGTCTATTGAAAACAAATGCGAAAAATCTCGTTTTTACGCAATTTTATCAGGGGTAGGGATATATTTTTTGCCTCCTACGATTACTGAACTTCATAAAATATTAATAAATTGTATTCATTTGAACGATAATATAATCAGCTATCCACCAATTCCCACTTTGTATATTCTAATAGTTGTTCATAAGCTACAAGACCTATGTAACAGTGAAGAATGAAAAAATCTGAAAATCCGACAAAATTGTCGAAAGGATGTTAAAAAGGGCTCGAAAATATAAGTTCATCCAAAAATATTCAATGATAACATGTTGTTTCTTCAAAGGGACATAACAAAGGACCAAACAAAATTAGTTGGGTTCGAAGGTGGCGGGGGGTGCACGGTGACCTATGTATGTTTACCGTATAAGTCTCCTGTGGTACTACCATTTATTATTCTCTACAAATTTAAAGCAACATTTACCGCTAGTGTTTGAGCGTTTGTGGTCAAGATTATTTCTTGGCAATATATTGTCATATTTATAACATGTATATGCTGTGTAACCGGAAGTAGAGTTGGCCGTGTGAATAAAAATATTTTGAAGGTCAGAAACAATATCGTCGAGGAAAACAATCGAAAAATTAACAGAATAGCAATGGCGACCTCACTTCCTCAACAGACGCTGAAAACTTATATGCCACGTTAGTTAATATTCTGGGTTCTCATATGTAAGCATGTGGTTCCATAGAAGAGATAAGCTCCCATTTTCATCAGAAATAGATCATTAACAAATTGCTGACTTTTAGTATGATTTCATTATACATATTTTCTATCACGATAGATTTTGGCATGCTTTTCTCGAGTTTCAACTTTTGCCACTATTGTAAAGTGTATTCTATTTTGAGCATCCGAGAACATAGAATTGAAATCGCACACAGTAAATGTATTAACATATTGAAATAACAATGGATACATAATTAAGTAATCTACAGTGCTACTATCTTTACAAGTAGTGCGACTAATATACTTATCATTAAGTAGTCTACTATTTGCAATAAAAAGTGAACACCGTCTACATCAATCTAACAATCTCATACCATAAGGATTTGTTCTACCTTCATCCTCATTATTTCTCTCGAGTGGAATATTTAGCTGCTCTAAAATTTGGTAAGTATACATATTTTCATTCATTTCATCATCAGTAATATCAAGTATATCATGCAGTAAATTTTCATCTGGTATTATAAAATCTGACAACTTTGCAGTTCTTGCATTAAAGTCGCCGACCAATGCAACAAATTTAGTTTTTTGTGAAAAATGAATAATGCCATTTTCGATATCAGTATTGCAACCCTCAGATGCATATCGTGTATTTTCAGGTGGTATATAAACACACCATAAAACAATTTTAAATCTGGGGATATTACATCTAATTCAACCCACTGTACAAATGCTGAATCATTTAAAAAAAAATATATATCTGGAAAGTGAAATTTTGTAAATAATAATTATACCTCCATACTTGTTTTTGCATTTGTTCTATTTTTTTTTTACAATGATTAAAATAACCATCAGGTAAGTCTTAAAAACATCCAGTTCGTCAAGTTTAGTTTCAATACAAAATAATATATCATGTTTTATAATTACGTCTACAAAGTCTGGGTTCAATAACTTGGATTTTAGTCCACAAACATTTAAATATGTGACATTCAGTTTATTTATCAACAAATCCTATGTGTATTGATCGGTCGTGTCTGAATAGTTGTCCTATTTCAGTGACGAATTCAACGTCACGATATGGCTTTTCATCGAATGATTTCGATCTGTGTGATGAAAGTAAAACAGAATACAACTTAATTTCTTTGTGTTTATTTAATCTGCAAAAAGGTAATTATAAGTAATTATGGTAAATCAAATATATTTAAGTTTTTATGAATGTATCGTCAAAATACCAATTAATCAGGTATTGTCTTTAACCACCAACAGTTGTATATTGAGGCCCTTTGAAGAAAATTCTTTTTTTAAATATCATTTATTTTTACAAATAAAATTAAAGGCAAATGTTGCTGTATTTAAAAAAAATACACGAGTTTCCGTTTTGAAAATATATGAATACATCATATTTTAATCTCTAAATGAAAATATAAATACATATAAAATAATTAATATTTATCCTGCAATGACAGCATTTACCGACATATATAGCCTGCCCAATATTTTTTTTGATATTGGTCAGTTATAAATAGAATAAAATTTTATATTTGGCAAACTCATCGGGGCATATTGGGGGATATTGTTTTCAAATACATACACAAAATTATTTCAAATACTTTTATCATCGTCCAGTAAACATTTATTTACGATTTAAAATTGCAGGATAAATACAATACATGTGCACTGTCGAAGCATACAGGTAAATATGTGTATTCGGTGCGAAACGTGGGAAAAGGCTCGGCGAAGCCTCGCCTTTTTCCCCATTTCTAAACCTCATACACATATTACCTGTATGCTTCGACAGTGCACAAGTATTGTATATCAATTAGAAAAATAATAGACTTGTTTGATTTTTTCCTGCTATTGCTCAGACCCTTGAGCACTTTACAAAACTGCCATAACACACATACACCAGATCAGGAGCAGCTAATGTAACTTCTTTGTTGTCTTTGATTTTGTCGTAGCCATTAATGCTATTGTTCAAATGTGCCAGGCTTTTAAGAAAGGCATCAGCAGATCACTATAGGAGAGATCTCTTGACATAGGCAGAGCCTAACTAAAGCGTAACTTTAGTTCAGAGCTCACTAGAAGACTACAGAGCAAATGTTGAACAATTCAACCATAAGTGTTTTGAGAGAAAAGCTAAAATATGTGAACCGCCACACATAGCTTGAGGTTAAAAAAATTAGAATAAGCGGGAGAAAAATAATGAGAGATAATGTTCCAGCAAGGCTACTGTAGGAAGTCAATAATTGTATCTTTTCTCGACTATACGCTAAATGAAAAGAAAACATGATTTACCGACCTGCTCGCCAGAACCGCTTTAATTCCATCTATCATTAAAAATATTGCTCCATATATAAGCCCCCCCCCTCGTCAAAAGAGTCTCTGGATCCGCCCCTGTATTCATGGGTCATTGGTTCAGTGTTGTTATCTCTATGAGGTGCAGTTCGGGGTGGACGTTCGTACGGTCTACCATTTACATAAATTTGATCATATACAAGCTTCGCTCGCATACCTTGTCGCTGCAAATATTTGAGGTCTGGAAATAGAGCCCTACGACGATCGCCAATTTCGGTCGGATACTCTTGGTTGACTGAAAATTGTTGTTTGTTTTTTTAGAGCCTTTGGGACCTCCTTTAATACTCCTTTGTCGTCGCAGTAATTGGCGAAACGGGCAATAATGTTTCGTGGTCTTCCGTCATTTCGTCTGCTTATACCGTTTACATTTTGTAAGTTAATACTGTTCGCGTCATCAATGCCGAGCTCAGTTCGCATAGAATCCACCAATACTTCCACATACTCTTGTGTTTGTTCTATTCCACCAAAGATTAAATTATACTTCATGGAGTGTGTAAAATATTAACCTGAGTTACTGTTGGTAGTGGGCAATTGTTGTGATAACTGTTTTCAAATACGGATGACGGTGTACTATGTCGAATCTGTATATGTGGAGCGCTCGATTGAACTTCGGGAGTTGGAAGGCCAGCTTGAGCTGGATCGGGAAATACAAGTTGTTGTGGAATTACTGGGGAGCCAGACAACCTTTGCTGAGATCTATGTATCGAATCATGAGCAGGGCTAATATTTTTGATGTGTCAACTTGTTGTTGTTGTTGTGACATGGGAGTCGCCATGTTTATTTTGCCAGGTGGGGTATCACCAGATTTACTCGAATCACTTTTCTTTCTATTGTTGGATCTTCGTGATTTTCGTGTCATTTGATATTATATGTAGGAATAGTAATTGTCCATTTCAACATGAAGATCACTCTGGAAAAGCACATGCACTTAATAACACTAATATTATCACTTTACATCGGAGCTCATTACACTGTGAACTTACTCACTCCGCCATTTTGTCCATCTTTCCTGGCTCCTAAAGCTCAGTCTGATAAAGGAGCAAGAGCTATGTATGAAATTAAAAAAAGAAATACCATAATCTTTCTGTTTCGTGTCAACTAGATCTTTTTGATAAAGTTGTCGAGCCTATTGTTGCATACGGTTCCGAAGCTTTGGGTTTCAGAAACTATCATATGGTAGAACAAGTTCACTTGAAATTTTGCAAATTATTGTTGAATCTGAAAACTTCTACTGCTAACTGTCTATTTTATAATGAACTAGGACGTTTCCTCTATCTGTTGATATCAAACAGAGAATGGTTTCTTATTGGAGAAAACTTATATCGGGTAAACAGACTAATATATGTTCTATTACTTATAGATTAATGTTTCATTTATTTAGTACTCCAAATGGTTAATTTTTAATGGCTGACTTATGTCAAAGGTAAAGTTATAATTTATTATCATATTTTATTAAACTAACAAAATAAATCGTAGAATAGTCTTAATTAATCATTCTAAAATTTTCAATTTTCACATTTGTTTTTTATTTACATGATTATTCATATCCTTTTAATTTAGAATATATACATAAACATTTAGAAAACTTTTGCTTAATTTTAGCAGATTTATTCTAATCGTTTTTGTTATATTTGTTTTTAAACATTTTTAGTTTTATTTTTATTGTATCACTTCAAAGATCTGCATTTCCGGTGTCTTCTATCCAATCCCACTTTAAACAAATACCTATTCCAGGTATTCCCACTTACAAATACCAATAGATGTTGTTACAGTTATTTTGTTGTTTTTGCAATTAGCATCTAATTAATTATTACCTGTAATTTACCTGTATTTTATGTCATATATTGCAGCAATATTTACTATATTTTAGTTCTCTATTCTTTATGCAATCTATACACACACACGTTTACCTGAAGTAAATGAGTGTATGTTTATACACCCTAATCCCAATGATTGCACATTGTTTATACAAAAAGTACAGCTATTATTCCCACTTGAAATTTTTGATTTCTTTACTGAATTTTTAAAAAGTGGGATTAGGTGGAACGAACTGCATTTCCAAATATACTTACCTGTAATTATCGCAAATTTCTATTTAAACACCTATTGTAATTTGTTTGTTGGCATTCCTATTTGGTGAATTAAACCTGAAAAGGTTCATTCAAAATATGCCAACATTTTGAAAAGTATACATAAACAGGTAAGAAAATATGTTGGTATATGCTGAATAGATTAATTGTTCTGTAACATGACTGGTGTTGTTATTCCCCCGCTCGACGAGAGTCGGGGGTATATAGGGATCCTCATGCATCTCCGTCCGTCCGTCACACTTTTGGTTTCTGGATAATTATTAAAGTACCGCTCAACCAAATCTTTTCAAACTTTCACACATTGCTGTGTACCATAAAATACAGGTTAAGTCTGATTACGGTGTATTTCACATGTACCATTCATGAGTTATGGCCCTTTTTCCTCTTAGAAAATAGGGATTTTTTAGGTTTCCAGATGATATTTAAAGCATGACTCAACCAAATATTTTCAAACTTTAACACAATGCTGTGGACTATTAAATACAGGTTAAGTTCGATTACGGTGTATTTCACTTTTACCGTTCCTGAGGTATGGCCCATTTTTTCCTAGAAAATAGTTACTTTTTAGGTTTCCGGATGATATTTAGAGTATTGCTCAACCAAATCTTTTCAAACTTTAACACAATACTATGGACCATTAAATAGAGGTTAAGTTTGATTCCGGTGTTTTACACACTTACCGTTCCTGAGTTATGGTCCCTTTTCTCTTAGAAAATAGGGACTTTTTAGGCTTCCGTATGATATTTAAAAAATGGCTCAACCAAATCTTTTCAAACTTTAACACAATGCTGTGGACCATTAAATACAGGAAAATGTCAATTACAGTGTATTTCGCATTTACCGTTCCTGAGCTATGGCCCCTTTTCTCTTAGAAAATAGGGACTGCATAGTTTTCCGAATGATATTTAAAGTACCGCTCAACCAAATCCTTTCAAACTTTAACACAATGTTGTATACCATAATATACAGGTAAAGTTTGATTATGGTGTATTTCACATTTACCGTTCATAAGTTATGGCCCTTTTTCTCCTAGAAAATAGGGACTTTCTAGGTTTCCGGATGATATTTAAAGTACCGCTCAACCACATCTTTTCAAACTTTAACACAATGCTGTAAACCGTAACATACAGGTTAAGTTTGATTATGGTGTATTTCACATTTACCGTTCATGAATTATGACCCTTTTTCTCTTAGAAGATAGGGACTTTAAAGGTTTCTGGATGAAAATTTGGAATGCGGATGTATCTGTGATCACCAGATCAACTTTCTCTAGTTTAAATAGTGTAAAATCGGGGGAGATATTAATAGAAATAGTGTTGTGCAGATTGCAGACGATCTGTTTAATCCCAATGTTTATCAAATTATATCTATTAACTTGCACTCTCACTCTCACTTTGTAAATTTCCAATAGATTATTCCGTTTAAGACATTCAGGATTGGAAAAAAAACAAGTACAATCAACACATGTCACAGCTATTTTTGGCTACCTATTTTGTATTTTGGCACAGTAAAGACAAACAAATATTTGAGCGAAGCAAGTTTTATTAATAAATTGTACAATAGTTAGGTGAAAATCTCTTTGTTAAAAAAATGTGCTTTACATATTACAAACCCACACCTTACTCTCTTGATTTCGATTGGCTTAGTAGGGTTCATGCTGTTCATTTAAGCTGGTTAATTGTAGTCAGATGACTTCTTAAGACATTAAATATTCTTATAAACATTACATGAAATAACATTTTACATTTGATGAGGAAGTCATATTTAAAAAAAAAAATTAATGCTTTCCTATTTCTATTGGAATTTTTAGATCACTTGTGCGTAGTTTTGTTTTCCATAGTCTGTAGTTTTCAGAGAGTCTAATTAAATAATTTTCAAAAGAAAAACATGTTTTGATGCTAAAATAAAAATGTCCACCTTTGAATAAATTGATCTTTTAGAGGATTATTTAAAAGTAATTTCTTATAGATATTTTAACTGCATTGTCATGATATATACAAAATGTGGTGCCAAAATGTGATTTTCTGATATTCATTATAAAATAATAATACATTAAGGGTGTTTTCCCTACCCAAAGCAAACTTATACTTCTATTGCAAGTAAGTATATAAGTAAGCAGAGACGATAATAAACGATGGATTTTCATAAAGTAAATATGGAAAATGCATAAAGATAAGGATTAAGTAATCGTGGTTTAAACATGGCATCATTCAACATCTCATTTGAAATCAAATTGTGTAAGAAGATGACCATTTAGTCAAACCGTTCTGCAGAGACGATAATAAACGATGGATTTTCATACAGTACTGCGTTGACTACTAGTATACCTATTTTGTCCCAGTATTGTTGAAAATGCTGTTATAGTGACAACCGTAACCTTTTAATCGTAATGGAAGCGGGAGGTTTGGCGCTGTAAGATCTGATTCAACCACAGTCGCTTGAATTTCAATGATTTAAATAAAGGAAGAATAAAAAAAATGTTGTATATATATATAGTATATAGGGGAAGTTATGAAATGCATTTTTGCGCCAAAATGTAAACAATCGTCATTAGGCCTAAACGGATGCAAAGTAATACGCTTCGTGGATATTTTTCTACACGGGACATGTTTTGTTATTCATCCGTATTATAAGAACCTTCATTCCGACCATTTTACAAACGTATGGGCCATTTTTTTCACTTACGTTCAGCATCTGAATTTGTTACAGTCGCCATGGTGGTACTCTTTAGCAGTGGATGAGAAATACTATTTCAGAGCATCCGTAAAATCATAAATTTAGCGGTAATCACTTCATATGAATTTTAATCGATTAATTAGATCATTTGAGAAATTTAGAAAGCAATATTTGACTGTTCAATGTTTCACTTGTACGAATATAAGGGGAGATAATCTACAAAGTTGAAATGGCGCAAAACATAAAAATGACACCAAAATTCGATGATGACGTTTTGTAGCTTGTTTCATGGTAAGAAAAACACAGCAAAACCTTGCTTCTGCATACATTTTAAGTAGGGGTACACAACTTTACCTATGTGCTAGATATTTGGAGTCCCTTGATGTCTTGTACTGATCCGGAAAATTGCCGTTTTTTACTCGAAATTAGAAAACTTTTCATTCATTGCTGAAGAGTACCACCATGGCGTCTGTAGCAAACTCAGATGCTGAACGTCAGTGAAAAAATGGCCGATACGTTTGTAAAATGCTCGGAATGAAGGTTCTTACAATACCGAGGAATAAAGAAACATGTCCAGTGTAGAAAAAATATCCACGAAGCGTATCACTTTGCGTCCGTTTAGGCCTAATGACGATTGTTTACATTTGGCGCAAAAATGCATTTCATAACTTCCCCTATATACTATATATATACAATATTTTTTTACTCTTCCTTTATTTAAATCATTGAAATTCAAGCGACTGTGATTCAACCCACCATTTCTTTGGAAATGCCTGTACCAAGTCAGGGCCATTGCGGTTTTCCCAGTCTTCTGGTTGTGGACTGATTTTGTCTGTTTGTTGACTTATGAGTTTTGCTTTTTCCTTTGGAAGATTGCTCGGTGTTCGGTAATTTTGTTATTACCCTCATTTGTTACAATTTCATCATTTTGTTACTAATAACAGTAGAACAATGTCTTTATTTATTGTGTTGACCAGCTGAATCTGACAAATATATCATAATGACACTATTCTAGGATCAGGATTATGTCAATTTGTCCAATTTGAAATTTCACCTTCTTCGTCATACTTTGTCTCCATTTGTGTTGTAAAGGGAATGGAGTTGCATAGAAAAGGAGAATGGTCCAATGTATACATGGCTGTTGTGTCAGTTATCAAACTTTGACGACCGTTGAATAGTTTTCTTCCAATATGGAACTAAGCGTATCCATACAATCTATAAGTATAGTTTATTTACTTGTTGATAAATGTATGGTATGTGAGCTAATCATTCTGGAAGTAAACGGAAAAGAGGAAGTGACGTCACTTACATTTTTGCCATGAACGTTTTAAAGATTCACGTTTTCCTAAGTTAGATCAAAGTTTACTTCATTTTTTTATTTGTTTTACAAATGCATACCGTGCATAAATTTCAATACAGTCCAATTGCTTACGACAGAAATGAGTTTCCTTTAATAAAGGGTTTAACATTTCTATTTTAATCTAGAAAAAAATGCGAATTTTCTGTTTTGGTTCAAGTGACAGTCTACGCACGCAATTGTGATCTTAATCCACAGAGTGTTTGATTTTATCCATGTATATCGTTCTCAGAATATGTTTACTAAAAATAAAGATGTAAACCAACTTTCTACTGAAAATTTCCACATATATATACCCATTGATAAGTTTTTGTTGTTTTTGAACTTTTAACTTTTATGATATATTCACATCTGAAATGAAAATTTATATTTTCCTTTCTGCGTAGATATTTTCTTTCCTCTGTCACTGTCAAAACATTTACCGGACTTGATTGTATATAAATATATCAGAGAGTCGGTTTCCTGTTACCTGAAAAATAATGTATCTGGGTCATTATCAAAATGTGGAGGAATTTCAAATTACAAATGAAAATAAATATTATATATCTATTATGTGATATATATATTTATGAGTAACTTGGCGGGTGTCTTCTAACAAGCAGGAACTGCTTACCCTTCTCGAGCACACAAGTTCACCCCCGGTGTTTTGTGGGGTCCGTGTTGTTCATATTTTTTGTGGTGCTCTATTTTGTGTCTTTACGTGCTGAGTTCCGGACTATAATGTCCTTTACGATTTGCGCATAAAAATTATGTTCGGTTTTACCTCCAGTTGTTAATAGGAGGGCTCATGTCTTATTTACGTTATTTGTGTCTGTTTGCATATAGTGGTGTCCAACACATATTGTGTTGTGTTTTTGTTTTGTTTTTATTTGTCTTCTGTACACTATTTTGCCAAATTTTCCCTAACGTATTATTTTGCTTTAAGATATGACAGATATATTCTCATAAAATTTTCTCACAATATTTGCACGGTGTGAAAAAGAGATGATAGATTAGAAAGGTGCTCGGTATAGAGAGGTTTTGATGGATATTAAAATCTAAACCTTGTTTATTTTTAGCAGCTGTCATAACAGAGAATGGCTCTAGACGTACCAGAAAACAATGAGATGGTTCTAGAAATGTTAGAAGTGGGTGATTTGGTAGAATTTCCCAGATTTTTAGGAATATACTCCCATTGGGGAGTATACATTGGTTTGTACCAAATATTCACAAATGTGCTCTATTCAATCTGTGTTGCTCACTTAAGGTGGCATCTAACACCACAGGGAGATAACTCTTTAAGATCAGTTGAACGTTTTGATCATATGATGTTTGTATGCAGATTTCAAGCATATCGGTGATCAAAACTACAGAGAGAAAAGCTGCTATGTGGCTAGTGAATTTATAGCTCTGAGTCTGTTGGTTGGAATTTGTTAAAATTTTGATATTTATTACAGTGGATATATTCAAACACACTGCCAAAAAAATAAGAAAATTAAACGAGCAGATCAAATTTTACCTGAAGTGTATGGTACCACCTTAATTAACAAATATGTATTTTTGTGGCTCTCTTCTACATATGAAATGATAACATTTTCACGATTGGACAATACATTATAATTTGCTATTCGTAGATAGCTAATTATTTAAAAAACAACATATTTATTAACAAAAATGTACCCGATTAGAAATATGCCCATTTTGAATTTCCTGTCATGGTTTAGGCGGCCACGACACCTCTTCCAATGACGTCACATCTCACATGAAAATGGATATTTTCCATTTTACGTCTATAGATGTTTTCTTTCCTCTGTCACTGCCAAAACGTTTACCGGACTTGACTGCATATACATAAATATATCAGAAAGTCAGTTTCCTGTTACCTGAAAAATAATGTATCTGGGTCATTATCAAAATGTGGAGGAATATCAAATTACAAATAACAAAATATTTGATGTCTCAGATTTTTTATTCAGTAAATATAAAATACTATAATCTAATAGATAAATCTGACAAAATATGCAATCTTACTTCCAAGTATTTTTTTCTATAAATTCAGGGGGTAATAAGGTCATGAACCAGTTTATGTCAATGATGTTACCAATTTCTCTGCTGTATGATGGCACGAACAAGGTACATTTTGATGAGGTAATGATGATGTCCACTTTGCATTAGACCCACACACTTAGTAAGATTGTTATAGTGATAGCTCACTGAATCAACAATCCACAAGTAGACATGTCACTACCAGTCTTTTGTCGTACACCGTACTGCTGCGTGTTTATTGGTGAAACAACAAATAATCATATCATAGACTATGGTTTGATCCTAACGTAGCTCAAACCAACACTGTGCCACACTCGAGGCAAGCATGCCAGCCATTTCGTCACAGGCAAGGATTTTCTACTGCAGACCCCTCCAGGACCTGAAAATGAAACATGCGGTTAGAATACACATACCATGTTGGATGCCATATGCATACTTTAAGAAAACATATAAATTCAGTGTCACTACATTTACAGTATTATTACTAATGTTACCAGAATACGCTTGTTTCAAATCAGGTCAATTCCGATCATGTTTCGTCTTTTTCGTGTCTTGACGTCTGAAATGTTATGCAGACTACGTCCGGTATTTATGCTATTACTGGGACAACGTCAACATATCATAGTTCTAGATGCGGTAGATTATAAGTAATTGCAATATGGAGACGCCAAGAAAACGGCTGAGTAAATGCTGGTGTTCGGTATTCCACTGTCTCTGATAACATAAATATATCAAGGCAGGTCGTTTTCCTTTCACGATGCTGACAGCGGTAAATAAAGAAATAAAACAAATTTAATTTTAAAGAAGCAATTGTCTGTGCATTGAAGTCCTTGATTTTTTAAAGAAAACTTCCTTGTAATATGCCCTTGCAAATAAAAAGGTAAAAAAAATGAGGGTCACCGGCATTCCAAGCTCAGAATTTTAATTTTCAAATTCAAGGGGAAAATTGCATTTTGGGGCAAAATATATATAGAAAATGAAGGAAAACACGTTATTGGATGCAATTATTTGATGAAAATGTCCATTTCTAATCCATAGAATTGTCTGATTTTTTTGTAATTGAATTGTCCAAATGTTTCTTAAAAAGATGAAATAAAAAAAATGGTAGGTCACCGTCCAAATAAAAAAGATATAAGTAAAATTATGCAAGACAATAGATAAAAAAGGGAGTTAACTCATTGTTCAATCTGAATGGATTTGCAAATTTACTATCTGTCCGGGCCATAACATTTTTGTCTCTTCAGATAGGACAATGATATTTGGTATGTAGGTGTGTAATCATGAGAGGGTGTGTCATGTACCATCATGACCACATTTTGTCTTTGACCTTTGACCTGAAGGTCAAATTATTGATATTTTTGAAGTGTTATGGTGTCCGAGTCATAACGTTTTTGTCTTTTACGATATATTAATCATATTTGGTATGTAGGTGTATAATCATGAGACAGTGTCTCGTGTTCCATCGTGATCTCAGTTTGACCTTTGACTTCAAGGTCAATAATTGATATTTTTAAAGTGTTTTTGTGTCTGGGCAATAACTGTTTGCCTTTTTAGATAGGTTAATGATATTTGGTATGTGGTTGTATAATGATAAGACAGTGTCTCGCGTACTATCATGATCGCAGTTTGACCTTGACCTTTGACCTTGAGGTCAAATATTTTACTTGAGAGTTTTATTTATGGGAGACATGAGTTTTAGTCCTCTGAAACAATTCTAGTTTTCGTTGAAAATTATGGCCAGATTTTGAGAATTAATTCTTGTTTTTAATGAAATAACTAGCTTATGATGAGCAAAAAAATCAGATTTGAAAAAAAAAGAATGTGATGCTGATGAGGATTAGATTATTTTTGTCATGAGAAACAATTATCTGCAACTTTTTGGTCTGGGGGACTCAGCTTTTTTTTGGGGGACACAGATTTTGAGAATGAAGTCTTGTTTATGCAATAACTTATGCAAACATTATTTGGTTGAATTTTTATTTTATGTGTGTACATTTGAAACTTATTTTTACCTTATTGGAATATGAAATAAATGCCTGAAACCATTGTTTTTGTCAAAAGCATTTGAATAAAAAAATGCACCTATGTACTGTACAAGCTAATTCCTACAAAAATAAGCTGTGTTCAAGGATTGTAATGAAATTGTGCTTAGAAACGGATAGTGGGTGCCTAGGTGGTGGAGTAGTCTAGGTCGCTAGTTTAAATACGACTACTGTTGACCATCAGTCAACTACCTCTACGGTATGAGTTCAATACCTGCTTTGTGCATAACAAAAATGGGTGTACTCGAGTGTATGTAATTATATGATTGGTCAGTTACCTGCCAAAGGTTGGTGGTTCTAGTGCCTCTTGTATTGTTAATCTGGCGTTAGCATGCTCTATAGCTTTCATGAATTGCATACTTTCGTCAGACTCTCTGAGTTCAGCAATGTTTATCTATACAAGTACACTGCATGGATACATATAATTTATACCCTGAATTTTGATATGTTTTTCAGTATACAAATACAGCGATAATAATATTAATTCAAAGGTGATATTCTTTTATTAATATAAATGTTAAATCTGCTAGTGGTGTTTTGTTTTGTTCTCAAGCAAGTCCTTGAATCAATTATTATGTACATTACAAATTATTCATCACTATTTCCCATGACTAATTAATCAAAATGTTCCTCGACACAAGATTACTTAGACTACTACACAGGTGCTAATACAAAAAAAGTTTATGGACCTCATGCCTAAAAAAGCTGTACATAAACTTGCATAATATCCTAAATCAGCTCCCTCCACATGTGTATTTGATTTGTTGAAAACTTTGTTTTTAGTTTTGACTAGTTTAAGTGGATATCCAATTTAACATAAATGAGGAGGACAAAGACTAAATCATAAAGTTTACTTCAAACGACCACTTTGAACCCACAGCTGATATCAATATTTTTAAAGAAGTTCTGTGCATGTATGTTGGTATAAATAATACCAACATTTTCAATTATAATATCACATAATGTTAATTTACATGTAGGACCATTGATCTTTTTCGCTTAGTAAGGACAATCTTGTAATTGGTATGTTGATGTACATAAAAAAGGTTTAATATTTCAATGGGAGTATAAAAATATTTTATACTGATTAAAGTATATGGGTTAATGAGGAGGGGGGTCTTTGTCACGATTCACAAAAGTAAAATTTGCTGTTCACAGATAACCTATCAGCACCCTTGTGTAACAGAATATGCTTCTTCCATCACCATCGAGCTACATGTATGATATAACCCTTTTTTCAATATAATCAGAGATTTTTCTTAATTTATTTGATAGTGAGTTTTCAAGTTTGCTGTAGAAAAAGAAATAATTTATTGCAATCAACTGGTAAACTTTATCACATGCGAGTCGAGTGCACCCTTTTTGTAATTTACCACGCCGTATTGGTTATAGGCTTGCATGAGTTGTTAGATCCAACGACCTAACTCATTGAGCCACTTTTATGACACAATCTTATTCTGATACCACATGAATAAAATGTACCTGTTGCAGCTTTTGTATCAATGTCAAAAGTTCCAATTCCTCTCTTATTATTTCCACTATGATGAGTTTTCCCTAACTTGATTTTTGCCACATGACCACACCCAGGACATTGGACTTACATGTACATCAAGCCTGAAAATCCTAAAGGTCTAACCCCCAAGGCATTATAGACATGAAGGGTTGACTGACAAAATTGAGTGTTTTAACTACTCGGCCATGAAGCCTAAGTCCACTATGAACCAACAATGGCTTAATGGAACAAGATCAGATGGGATGTAATCAAATAGGACTTCATTTTGAACTGCATCCACTTCAGTGTCGATCTCAATTTGAGAATAAATCGAGAAAGGTTCATTATCTATTATGTATGGTTGAGTTGCAATCTGTAACGCATGTGTATTTTAGGACATAATTTGTGTCACCAGGTCTGTCACAGATAGGGTGTTTTTAAAATTATCGGCTCTAGACAAAGATTGTTCTTTTGTGAATCTTCCTGATAGAAGTCTTTCAGACATTGCAAGATTACTGCAGACGATAAAATATAAATTGTACCTACGGTAGGCAGCAACACAAAAACAAAAACAAAAACAATTGTTCCAACTTTTCAACCCCCCTTTTCAGTCCTCTTTCTGTTGTGTAGAATCAGTGTGAAATTGCTTCATAAGCGACTAGAACGAAGATCAGATTGTAAAGATGCAGATCTACATTGCAGTATATTCATGAAAAGCAGTCCATTTTATCACCATTACAGTTTCTTCTCTCCCGTGTTATGGTCGCCATAGAACGGAAGCAAAATATATTGCAGCAATCAAACTGAAATGGGAAGCTTTTTTTTCTTTTTGAATAAATTTGATATCAAAATATGATTTTATGAGTGATTCTGATAATTTTCAATCAAATTCAAAAATTGATAAGGAACGAATTCTTTTTTTTTTAAATATACGACAGGTCGCCTGATTTACGTTGCTATGCGCAACATCTTGCGCAGAAGGCGCGAAAATTTAAACACCCCATCTACCTTAAGAATTAAGAAAATTTCTGAAATTTCACTGTTAGAAATTTTAGAAAGAAAACTGAATATTTCAACTTCTTGAATAAAATACAAATTCAGGCCTGGAAGATTATAAAACTAATTTTTAAGATTAAAAACAAAAACTGTCATACATAAGAGTAAAACTTATAGGATTTGTCACGATGTTACCAAAACGTTCACTGCTGTTACTCTTTATAAAGTAACAACAACGACAGTAACAGCAGTGACGTATTTGGGAAAGTTATGGAGTTTTTTTTTCTATAAATGATTGTTCCCTGCCTTATGTTGTGGATCATAATTGGTTCATGATAAGGGAAATATATTAATTCTATATTTTTGATTTTTTTGTATAATCTTGGTAACGTCAAAGACTCTTTTACAAAATATTATAAAAATCCACTCGCCATTTTGACAAAATGTATATTTTGTTGTTCTTGAAGTTTCTTTGTTGTCTGACACCTTTTACAGTGAGTGGTAGGAAAAGGAGTAACTATCAATTTACTCTCAAACAAAGAGAGATAACATTTATACTGTCACACAATAGTACTTGGTAACATTAGTGACACAATACAAAAATAGTAATACTAATTCGTATTTGTTTTCATTTTAAAAGAAATACATGTATATGGAAATAAATATTAACTGTTGTAGATAGACATGTAGTATATATATTGTCTTGGTCCAAATTGTAGTCCACTGATTCACCTGTCAAACAACCCAAGTTTTAATTAAGTGTCATTTGTTCTTGATTACCTCATTTATCCCACTTTTATGTTTTACTTGTACTATCTATTTTTCAAAAAGTTGGATAAATGGGAAACATTTGGTTCTACATGCAAATTATACCTAACTGTAGATTATTTTAAACTTTTATTAACACAAATGTCTTGTATTTGCTGTCATTAAAACTATCATGCTAACTTGTTAAGTCCATAGGATTTTCCTCTAATACAATTGATTTGTACTCACCATAACCTTTCCCTAAATATATGACAACCCTCCATTTGATCAAGTGCTAAGTGTCATTCCTTTGACATTTTTGTGTTTCTATTCCAATAGTTTTAATCATGACCTTTAATTAGCTCACCGGACTGAAAACTAGTGTGAACTTTTCCCATCAGTTGGCGTCCGTCGTCTGTCGTTAACGTTTCCCATTTTAGTCTTGTAATAAAACACCGCAAACATATGGATCAAACTTGACATTAATGGTTCCCATATTAAAATATATCCGATTTGTTCGCACTTCAAAGATGACAGCCGTTACTAAGAACAGAACATTCCTAAATTGGCAACTTCCGCCTAATAGCAAGCCAAACTGTCAAAAACATGGCTAGGATGCTTTTATCATATATTACGGATATAGTTTGTAACACAAATTTTCATTGGTTCTTCATCCAAGAATGTCAGCATATATTCGGAGGTTTTTATCATATATTCCGACTATTTTTGTTAACTTTATATTTTTGTTGATTTTTGTGGATAACGGAAAAAAGACATATTTATTAATGTTTTGGCTACTCAGCCTCCTCGAGAGAGTGTCTAGTTTTCAAAAGAATTAAGGAATAACAGTACTGTATTCGAAGAGTTGTAGTTGGAGGTGTCAATTGTGGACGCGAAGCGTTCCCAGTAAAACGGACATTTGCGACCGTCAAATCCACAATTGACACCGACAACTCTTCAAATACAGTACTGTTATTCCTATTTTTATGAAATTCTCCCAACGTGTACACACTAGTTTGAAAACATACAAATAAATGACGAAATATACGCACTTTTTATTGCACATATTGCTAATAATATACAACTAACGATGTCCCCCCTAACTTCAAATCCTGGATTCGCCCCTGATAATGGAATCAGTTAATATTCATATAAGATAGTCACAATAAGGAGATAAAGATAGAGTTATCCAGCAAAATGCACTCAATGGTGCTTTTTGTAAAAAGGGGGAGGGATGAAAAAGTTCGCCGGTTCTCTGTTTCGGTTAGTTGAAAAATTCTGAAACTTAAACAGTGTTACCTAGAATTGTTCTTTATATTGTACGAGTTTTATAAGAAAAATTAAACGACACAATCTTTCTATAATTATGACTACTTAAAAAAAAATGTTTGCCGTTGTATTTTACGGCATTTCTTGGTAAAACATTCTATTTGTTATCTAAAAAATTGCTAATTTAAAAAAATATCAATAATTTTCGTGTTAATTAGCTGGAACTGGTATCACACTTTCAAAATAACCTTAACTATTTAGTAAATTATTTCTTTTACCTCCCAAAAAAGGAAAATCAAGCATTAACTAGCATTCTTGTCATCTACGGCTATATCTTCGATTTAAGGGGGGGTTTAAAATGAAAGTGTGTAGAATACCTTTGTCAAAATCTTTTGCTTTTTTAATATTTGTTAGGTAATATCATAATGTTTCACATACAAAAAAATCTAAAAAATTAAACGACAGGAAAATTTTGGGTCAGGTGTTGGGTACCACCTTAAAAGACAAAAACGTTATGACTCGGACACGAAAGCACTTCAAAAATATCAATTATTTGACCTTGAGGTCAAAGGTCAAGGACAAAATGTGGTCATGATTGTACATGACACACTCTCTCATGATTACACATCTACATACCAAATATCATTGACCTATCTGAAGAGACAAACAAGTTATGGCCTGGACAGATAGTAAATTTGCAAATCCATTCAGATTTAACAATAAGATAACTCCCTTTTTTTTCTATTTCCTTGTATAATTTTATTTATATCTTTTTTATTTGGACGGTGACCCACCAATTTTTTAATTTCATCCTTTGAAGAAACATTTGGACCATTTAATTACAAAAAATTAGATTATTCTATGGATTAGAAATTGACATTTTCATCAGATAAATGCATCCAATAACGTTGTTTCCTTCATTGTCTATATCAATTTTGCCCCAAAATGCCATTTTCCTTAAATTTTCAAATTAAAATGTTGAGCTTGGAATGCCGGTGACCCCCATTTTTTATCCTTTTATTTGGATGGGCATATTACAAGGAAGTTTTCTTTAAAAAATAAAAAAAATCTGTGGATAAAAAATTAGAAATCCCATCTACATTAAGCAAATAAAATTGCAAAATTCGCTTTGTACTAGATCAACACACTTAGTTGGATTTTATAGTTCTAGCTCACCGAAATAATAATAGTCCACGGATAAACATGTCTTTAAAATCACATAGAAACTCTTTTCTGAAAGCAAAATGGAAAGAAATCTAACATAAGTAAGACGACGGTGTCACCAGTGGAGGAGTTTATCAGTAAAATGACGGTGCCAACAGTGGAGGAGTTTATCAGTAACACGACGGTGCCACCAGTGGAGGAGTTTATCAGTAACACGACGGTACCACCAGTGGAGGAGTTTATCAGTAACACGACGGGTGGCACTAGTGGAGGAGTTTATTAGTAACACGACGGTGTCACCAGTGGAGGAGTTTATCAGTAACACGACGGTGCCACCAGTGGAGGAGTTTATCAGTAACACGACGGGTGCCACCAGTGGAGGAGTTTATCAGTAACACGACGGTGCCATCAGTGGAGGGGTTTATCAGTAACACGACGGGTGCCACCAGTGGAGGGGTTTATCAGTAACACGACGGTGTCACAAGTGGAGGAGTTTATCAGTAACACGACGGTGCCACCAGTGGAGGAGTTTATCAGTAACACGACGGTGCCACCAGTGGAGGAGTTTATCAGTAACACGACGGTGCCACCAGGAGTTTATCAGTAACACGACGGTGCCACCAGGAGTTTATCAGTAACACGACTGTGCCACTAGTGGAGGAGTTTATCAGTAACACGACGGGTGCCACCAGTGGAGGAGTTTATCAGTAACACGACGGTGCCATCAGTGGAGGGGTTTATCAGTAACACGACGGTGTCACCAGTGGAGGAGTTTATCAGTAACACGACGGGTGCCAGCAGTGGAGGAGTTTATCAGTAACATGACTGTGCCACTAGTGGAGGAGTTTATCAGTAACACGACGGGTGCCACCAGTGGAGGAGTTTATCAGTAGGACGACGGGTGCCTCCAGTGGAGGAGTTTATCAGTAACACGACGGGTGCCACCAGTGGAGGAGTTTATCAGTTGGACGACGGGTGCCACCAGTGGAGGAGTTTATCAGTTGGACGACGGGTGCCACCAGTTGAGGAGTTTATCAGTAACACGACGGGTGCCACCAGTGGAGGAGTTTATAAGTAACACGACTGGTTCCACCAGTGGAGGAGTTTATCATTAACACGACGGGTGCCATCAGTGGAGGAGTTTATCAGTAACACCACGGGTGCCACCAGTTGAGGAGTTTATCAGTAACACGACGGGTGCCACCAGTGGAGGAGTTTATCAGTAACACGACGTGTGGCACCAGTGGAGGAGTTTATCAGTAACACGACGGGTGCTACCAGTGGAGGAGTTTATCAGCTACACGACGGGTGGCACCAGTGGAGGAGTTTATGAGCTACACGACGGGTGCCACCAGTGGAGGACATGGGTTCATCTTTGATTTTTAGTGGAGTTCGTGTTTCTTGATCTTTAGTTTTCTGTGTAATGTATTGTAGATATTCCTTCTTTCCTTTTTCTTTTGGTCATTTTATTGTCTGTCCTTCCATTTACGGCTTCTGATTTTCCCCTTTGTACAGTGGAATCCAACACTTGAGTTTTCTGACATCCTGTGACATCCAACGAAAATGTATTGTCCCAAATTATTTCTATAAACTAAAAAAAATATGAGTATTCAAACATCCTGTACAATACGACACATTTCATTGGTCCCTTTGTGTGTCGGATTAGACAAGTTCCACTGGATCTTCAAACTTTTCTTACAGCACCGGCATAACGGTAAGCGTGCTCGCCTCGAGTGCGGTAGATCGTGGGTTCGAATCCCGCTCGGGTCAAACCAAAGATTATAAAATTAGTATGTGTTGCTTCTTCGCTAAGCAGGCAGCATTAAGGTGCAAAGGCAAAGACTGATTGACTCGGAATCAGAACAATGTGTCCGTGTTTAGCGATATGTTTATCCACGGACTGTTGTCTAGCACTATCAAAATTCAACTCAGCGTGTTGGTCTAGAACAAAGCGGATCTCATCATGATCCCATTGAAAATTAACTTGTTCTCGCCATGATATAGCTGAAAAATTGCTGATTTGTCGTTAAGCAACAATCACTCACTCACGCAAGCTTTTCTTACAGGTGAAAACAAAATTGTACATTTGTCTGGGGTTGAAGATACATCCGGCAGTCCATTGTCTGTTAACTGCTTTACAATTACTGGAGTCAAATTCAACAATGCTTGTGTCAAATTGGAATGCTTATGTGATGTCATTGAAAACGGCCCAGCAAAGAAAAATAATGACAAAGATGAGAAATGGAAGTATGTATTTTATGATAATATTATCATTCTCTATCTGAGGTAATAACATAAATCAATATCATACTGATATAAAACATAAGCAAACGAAAAAAAAGCACAATCACAGCTTTACTTCATTTCACAAGACCAGAGACTTCCACGGATAAACTGCTAACATAAACAGTACAATAACAAAGTCAGTGAAGGTTAATAGTTGTATAACCACTGGCTAAGAAGAGAAATAGTTGATAGTAGATTTTTACGATCGGGATAAAAATCACAATTTGAAATTTTGATACCAAATTAGTTGAAACCGCATCGGTGGCGTAATGGTTAGCGTGTTGGTCTAGTACAAAGCGGACCGAATAAGCATATCATTTAACTAGTTCTCGTCATGATATAGCTGAAACATTGCTGAATTGGCGGTAAACAACAATCACGCACTCGCCAAATTAGTTATAAACACAGAATAAACTTAAGATATTCTTATATCAATATATGTTTCAACATACAATTTACTACACATTCTGTTTCAACATAGAATTAGAAATTAAGAAGTGAATCAACATATCAACACGAAAATGGGGAAATAGCATGATAGCATGATACCATGTATTTCAGGAATAGATTTGAAAACAAATTTTATATATATATATTAAAATATAATGAAACAATCAACAAAATAAAACTTGATTTGTCACAGAAAATATGAGAAATTGCCCATTTCCGACAATTTAAGCCCCCTAACTCTGGAAAGACAAAATAAAATTTAAAAAATAAAAAAAAAACCATAAAAATTGAAAGGAAGCATTGTGCCATCAATCATAACATTATGCAAAAGCCTCATGAAAATTGAAAACTGAACAAAACAAACCGGAGCCACCACAGGATGTATGAAAAATTGCCAATTTTTCAACAATTAAAGCCCAATAACTATGGAACGACAAATGGAAAAAAACTTTAAAATTCAAAAGGAAGACAAGGAAGACAAGGGAGCATTCTTCCGTCAATAATAACACTGCAAAAGTTTCACTGAAATTGAACAAAGCAAACTTGAGCTCTAGTACAAAG
>MJUT01053115.1:0-14542 GCA_002080005.1 Gigantidas platifrons | reverse complement strand
TGTACATCGTTCAGAATCTGTTTCATCGAGGAAATCACCATAGAGCCATAAGTCTCAATGCCCATTACATGGTTCTATTCAAAAACCCGACAGACGTATCGCAGATCATGGCGCTAGCACAGCAAATGCATCCCAGGAGAACGCAATATTTCCTGGAAGCCTTTGCCCGAGCTACGGCCAGACCTCACGGCGACATGGTGATCGATATGAAACAAAACACACCGGATATCCTGAGATTATGAACCTTCATCTTTCCCGGTGAGGAACAGAAAGCGTATGTCGAGTCATAAAAACGATGTTGCATCCCGTTCCTTGTCACTCTTGGATCAGACGTACAGGAAATAACATGGTATCTCAGCGTTTGAAAAAGTACGGCAGTGATATAGTATACTTACAAAAGACGAAACCGTGTATTCGTAAACACCTCATAACCAAAGCCGATCATAGTCTCGTCGACTGTCTGTGTGAATGTGCCGATGATATTTTAAGAGGCAACGTCCCGTTAACTTAACTGCAGAAAGAGAAATAAAGCCGGATTGAGAGCACTGACGAAAAAGTCGGTCTCTCAAAAAGAAGAAAGCGATCTTACAGAAAGGTGGATTTTTAGGATCCCTACTAGCACCGATTGCATCTGTAGTAGCACCGTTGCTCTCTACATTATTTCAATGAAGGAATTAACCTTAACAAATAGATACCACCAGACTCAAGAGCGCCCAAATCCTCCAGTGGAACAACGCGTGAAAGTCATGGACACCTTGGATAAGAAGATGCAAACCATACTAGAAAGAGAAGACCTGTCGGCAGACGAACGTCTCAAACTATACGACCAATCGTTCACCCGATATTTGAACGTCTACGACGATTACAGACCCAGACCCGTGGCTGTCGCACCTGAACCCGTGAAACAGGACCTGATTGACAACGAAATTTTGGAAAGCGTACCAAAAACAATGAAGGCCAAGGCACAACTCTTGTTGAAAAAAATGATTGATTGATTTGATTTGATTCTTGGTGTTTAACGCCACTTTCAACAATATTTCAGCTATATCATGGCGACCAGTTTTAGTGGTGGAGGAAGCCGGAGTACCCGGAGAGAACCACCGACCATGGGCAAGCAACTGGTAAACTTTATCACTTGCGGTTACGAGTTGAAAAAAAAATGAAGAGCAGTCCCGACATTAGCTGGAACGAAATAGGGGAATTGAAATACAAGGGAGAAACCGTTCAAGGGAGCAACGTGATGGATTTATTCAATCACGTGCTGAGCAAAAGGAAATATTTCAACCTACATGGAATGGAAATATTCGGAGAAACCTTATGAGAAGCAAATGTTTCACAAGATTTGATTGGTCAAGAGGACCGCTGGAGATACATCACTCAGACCAAAAGAACACCGAGATCTCGCAAATGACAACAGAGTCCCTCCACTATTAGACCATACTCCCCAAAAACACCAAGAAACAGAAAGAAAGAAGTCCAGAGTTGGGTCGACTTTTAAAACGGAGGTTGAGACCACGACGGGGCAGTTGTAAACATGGAGTCGACCTATTTCAACCTTTTAGCTCCCGCCAGCTATGGAGGATTGAGTAAATTTAAACCGAAAGGTTATAGGAAGAAACAAGTCAGAGAATGGTTACATTCTCAGGACACGCACACTTTGCATAAACCAAATAGACGACGATTTCCCATGAGACGCGTTGTAGTCTATGGAATTGACCACCAGTGGCAGGCGGATTTAGTGGATCTGGCAAAATTATCTTCTTACAACAAAGGATTCAAGTACTTGTTGACATGCATGGACGTGTTATCCCAATATGCATGGGTCGTTCCATTGAAAGACAAGACGGGAAAGACTTTAAAAGATGCGTTTCAGGTCATTTTCAAATCGGGGTGGCGTCCGATACGTTTACAGACAGACTGAGGAACTGAATTTACCAACCGAGTATTTCAAAAGTTTCTCAAAGAACACGACGTGCACTTCTTTACCGCTTACAACGAGGAGACCAAAGCAAGTATCGTTGAACGTTTTAGCAGAACATTGAAAACCAAGATGTGGAAGTATTTTACACACAGAGAAACCCTAACCTACGTAGACGTTCTATCCGAGATGGTCACATCTTATAACCACATCGTTCACAGAACCATAGGCATACCACCTGCAGAAGTCACGTGGGCTAACCAAACAACGATGTCCAAGAGGCTATATGGAAGAAAGGGGCCCACAAAATCGTGCAAATTTTCTCCCGGAGATAGAGTGCGACTCAGCAAAGCCAAGCGTACGTTCAAGAAAGGATATTTACCCAACTGGATTGAAGAATTGTTTACGGTAGTGAAATGTATCGAAACCAGACCCCCGGTATACTTAGTCAAAGACGACCACGGTGCAATTTTGGAAGAAACATTCTATGCCGAGGAATTACAGAAAGTCATTAAGATAGACGACGTATACAAGATTGAAAAAAGGGACGAAGGGTTCAATATTTAGTCAAGTGGCTCGGATATCCAGAGTCCTTCAACAGCTGGAGCTTTAAACAGGACCTACAAAAGCGAGGCGTCGCGGTTTGAAGTGTCAGTCTTGCGAATGGAACCGAGTGACACGGACAGTGTATCGTATTGGGCGACTTGTGGAAAAAAGACTCCACGTTCGGAGGTCTTATTTTTGTGTCATGTACTCATCCTGTACACGGTTATCGTAGTCAGCATTTACAACTTGACGGTCGAATCGGAGAACAGTACCTTGTTGACGGCCTTGTTGAGCAGTTGTCTGGGATACCTGTTACCTAACGCCACGATCAAGACGAAGCATGTTTTACCTGACTCTGCCTAGTAACAGTTCCATGAATTACTTTCTGAACAATACGTTGACTCATTACACGACAAAATTGCCTAAAATAAAAGTTCTGGACGGAGTCTGGGAAATCGGATTGGCAGAGATACAGTATCCTCACAGTTGGTATAACGTCAAGAACAACGAAGCCTGGTTGAAGGTTCACTTTTACAAGGAGTCAGAACTACAAAAGCATATGGTCTTGTTAGCGGATGGGTACTATTCCTCGGCCAAAAGGATTCCCAATCGAGGGGGAAAGCACAGAAAGGAACTCAAGAATAAATTCGACATGGGTTTCAACGCAATTAATCATAAAATCGATACGGTATGAAAGTGAAAAAAGATTGTCAAGTCATCATTAGTCCTTTATTACAATCCATGTTAGGATTCAGACAAGCTATATTCCCGGCGGGGGAGTATGTTTCAGATTGGGTAGCGGACGTCAAGAAAGGATTAAATTCTCTGTACGTCTATTGTCCCTTTGTGGAACCGAGAATGGTGGGATATTCCCAAGTACCGTTATTGAGAATCGTACCGGTGGAAGGAAGAGACGGAGAAATGATCACCCGAGTGTTTGATCCAATATAGTACTGTTCCCTGTTACAACGACGATTTCAGACCGTGGAAATAGATATAAGGGACGACACGGGCTCTATAGTGCCATTCGAAAGAGGACGAGTGGTGGTGACATTTCACTGTAGAAAGCGAAAAGAATTCTCCTTTAGAATGAAACCAACTCTTCGTTACAATACGAAAGCTTACCACGATTAGCACATACACCAAGCCGGAAGACGATATCAAAGAGGACATGGACTTGGCAGTATCTTTGGAGGACTCTTTAAAGCAGCCATATCCTTGTTGAAAAGGGAGCAAAGACCCTAGAACGCGAGGCTTTAAAAACGGGATTAAATATTGCCGGAGATGCGTACAAGGAAGAAATATCAAACAGACAGCAAAATCACGATTGAAATCAACAGGACAAAACTTACTCCAGAAAGCTATGGACACGGTAGGACCCCCAGGACAACGAGCTATAAAAGGACGACAGATTCCCGCCAAACCGTTACAACCCGACATTGAAAACGCAGGTTATATTCGCAGTTATATGGGACTCTATAACAGTACGGGAAAGATGTATCAAGACGAAGGAAATACCATCTCCAGAGAGGAATACGATAAAGAAAACACCTTATTTGGAATCGATCTGACTCTCTGATATGTCGGAAGTGGGAACGTTTCAACTGATAAAACAGGGCAATTCACGTGTGGAGATTCATTTCGCCGAAGCTCTGGCAAGGACCATCAACGTCGTCCTGTATGCAGAATTTGACAACGTGATCGAAATCGGTAGAAATAGACAAGTCTTGTTTGACTACAGTGCATAATGAATACGCTAGAGATTGACACTACATGTATATTGAAAAAACATCCCCACTCCAGACCGGTGTTTAAGGGGATCTATGCCAGAAACAGATTACCCAGACTATTAAACGTACCTTCGGCTCTTGGAAATACGGATCCAGACCATCGAATGGGACAACACTGGGTCGCTATATACATCGACGCCAACTCACGAGGGGAATACTACGATCCAACCGGACGTCCACCGCACGAATCCGCTTATGTCAATTTCATGAACAAACATTGCCTTCATTGGACTTACAATACCATTTGAGTACAAGAAGAAGGATCTATCGTGCGTGGACTGCATTGCATATTTTACCTCATTCATCGATGTGCAGGACATAGCATGACAGACGTCACCAGGCTCTTAGAAAATCCCGTGGAAGCGACGGACATTGTACAGAAATTTGTGTCGTTACTTGTTAAACATGTGTTATGAAAAAAAAGAAAAAAAAGGTTAATGCAACCTCTATATAGAGCCAGTCACAAGCCTAGAGAAATGCAGAGTGACCTTCTATTGGGTGACTTAGGGGATCAAATATACCATTTCATTCATTTGACTCAGGTTATTTAGTAGAAATACCACAGCAAGAACGCGGACGTAATAGAAAACACCCTTGGAGTACTACACAACCCTCGAACAAATAAGATCACACCCCCATGGGAATCATCCACTTTCGGTCTGATGACATCACTTCCCGTGACGTCACTTTCGGTCACGTCATATCTGGTAGCCATGGTATTTCCGCTTATGCGCAATGATACATTTTGTATTACTACTATGGAAAGCAAAAAGTGCGGGGGAAATGACGTCACTTCCCATGACGTCACTTTCGGTCACGTCACATCCTGTAGCCTTGCTACTTCCGGTCATGCGCAACGATACATTTTTTACTACTACCATAGTAAAAATAAGCGCGGAAAAAATTACGTCACTTCCCGTGACGTCACTTTCGGTCACGTCACATCTGGTAGCCATGCTACTTCCGGTTATGCGCAATGATACATGTTGTACTACTACTATAATAAGAAAAAAAAGCGTGAATGCCTTCTGGGCATGCACAGAACAAGCGTCCGGTTTTGAGGTCACTTCCGGTCAAGCGACTTCATGTGACGTCATTTCCGGTCAGGGTCGCTTCCGGTGACGTCACTTTCAGTCACGCATGCTCAATGGCCCGCTCCCCTTTGCTCCCTCTGAAATATGCCTTGAGCTGTCCCGATATACTACTTTGATATTTAAATAACCCATGAAAAACTATCGAAGGACGGCAAAGTTCTTAGCCACTTTTGGCATAGACAAAGGTATTGCGATGGTACTTAACTGACTTAAGTGCCTATGTGGGATAATGCACCTCAAGCCCACAGCAGAGTGTTAAAGACCAACTTAGATATTTTGATTGGTGGGGGGTGCCCCCATTAATAGGCCATAAAAATATTGAAGGACGGCAAAGTTCTTACCCACTTTTGGCTTAGACAAAGGTATTGCCAAGGTCTTTAACTGACTTAAGTGCCTTGGTGGGATAATGCACCTCAAGCTCACAGCAGGGTGTTAAAGTCCAACTTTGATATCTTGATTGGGGGGTGCCCCCATTAATAGGCCATACAAATATCGAAGAACGGCAAAGTTCTTACCCACTTTTGGCTTAGACAAAAGCATTGCCATGGTCTTTAACTGACTTAAGTGCCTAGGTGGGATAATGCACCTCAAGCCCACAGCAGGGTGTTAAAAATCAATATTGATATTTTGATTGGAGGGGGGGTGTTCCCCCATTAATGGGCCATAAAAATATCGAAGAACGGAAAAGTTCTTACCCATTTTTGGCTTAGACAAAGGTATTGCCAAGGTCTTTAACTGACTTAAGAACCTAGGTAGGATAATGCACCTCAAGCCCACAGCAGGGTGTTAAAGACCAACTTTGATATTTGGATTTGGGGGGTGCCCCCATTAATAGGGCATAAACATATAGAAGGACGGCAAAGTTCTTACCCACTTTTGGCTTTGACAAAGGTATTGCCAAGGTCTTTAACTGACTTAAGTGCCTAGGTGGGATAATGCACCTCAAGACTACAGCAGGGTGTTAAAAACCAACATTGATATTTTGATTTGGGGGGTGCCCCCATTAATAGGCCATAAAAATATAGAAGAACGGCAAAGTTCTTACCCATTTTTGGCTTAGACAAAGGTATTGCCAAGGTCTTTAACTGACTTAAGTGCCTAGGTGGGATAATGCACCTCAAGCCCACATCAGTGTGTTAAAGACCAACTTTGATATTTGGATTTGGGGGGGTGCCCCCATTAATAGGGCATAACAATACAGAAGGACGGGAAAGTTCTTACCCATTTTTGGCTTAGACAAAGGTATTGCCAAGGTCATTAAATGACTTAAGTGCCTAGGTGGGATAATGCACCTCAAGCCCACAGCAGGGTGTTAAAGACCAACTTTGATATTTTGATTTGGGGGGGGGGCCCCCATTAATAGGGCATAAAAATATAGAAGGACGGCAAAGTTCTTACCCACTTTTGGCTTAGACAAAGATATTGCCAATGTCTTTAAGTGACTTAAGTGCCTAGGTGGGATAATGCACCTCAAGCCCACAGCAGGGTGTTAAAGACCAACTTTGATATTTGGATTTGGGTGGGGTGCCCCCATTAATAGGGCATAGAAATATAGAAGGACGGCAAAGTTCTTACCCATTTTTGGCTTAGACAAAGGTATTGACAAGGTCTTTAAATGACTTAAGTGCCATGGTGGGATAATGCCCCTCAAGCCCACAGCAGGGTGTTAAAAATCAATATTGATATTTTGATTGGAAGGGGGGTGTGCCCCCATCAATGGGCCATAAAAATATCGAAGAACGGAAAAGTTCTTACCCATTTTTGGCTTAGACAAAGGTATTGCCAAGGTCTTTAACTGACTTAAGTGCCTAGGTGGGATAATGCACCTCAAGCCCACATCAGGGTGTTAAAGACCAACTTTGATATTTGGATTTGGGGGGGGTGCCCCCATTAATAGGGCATAACAATACAGAAGGGCGGGAAAGTTCTTACCCATTTTTGGATTAGACAAAGGTATTGCCAAGGTCTTTAAATGACTTAAGTGCCTAGGTGGGATAATGCACCTCAAGTCCACAGCAGGGTGTTAAATGACTTGATGGTATATTCGTGCATCGAAATGCCATGCTTTGGGACATTCCGTGGTTTAAAAATAGCAAGGTCATTCCCAGAATTTTCGTATTTGTAGGTCATGCATTAAAAGTTTAATAAAGGATTCCAATTCAAATAAATGTTGCCAAAATAGGGCTCGATATAATCCTTATATATTTAACTTTAAGTATCAATTTTAATTATTCTCTTCCATTCAACATTATTCACACTACAATAAAGTGAAAGGTACTTTTTTCTTTAAAAAGGACTGCTATATGCTCTAAGCTCTGATTGGTGAATTAAATTAGTGGTTTGGCACAAATAAATACACAATTTAAACATAAATAGATAAAAACTATTAAATAAATGCGACACGCATATGCAGAATTTATATTTTGTTTATTATTAAAAAACGTATTGCTATATATTTCTATTGTTCTATATTCACATTTTTTTTTATATTTATGAGACGTGGGAACAGAGAATCTTAGGACTTTATTTTGTTTTACAAAGCGATGGCAACTCGAAATTATATACCAGTTTTCATGACAGTAAATTATTTGTTTACGCTATGTTTATTTAAAGTTGGCGTGCTGTTTTATAATCCCGTCATCCCAAAATACACGTGTGTCTTTGCAAATATGCTTAGTAAAGAGAAGAAATATTTTATGTTCGAGTGAACATGAGAAATATCACATACAATGTATTGTCTTTTTATTCACATGAGTGTCTACTTCGTATTGTAGAAGTGTGTGGGAGGGGTGGGGGAGTATTCAGAAATATTCCCTGATATGCCGAGATGTCGATTCAATGTGTTGATTGTACATTTACAGAAATATATTTCTTATTGGTCGCTAGAAATATCCTAAGTACATTTCGCTTTTATTTATTTGTTTTGTTTTGAGACATATCGCCTTATTGCTCGCTAGCTTATTGTTCGCTAGAAATTGTTCGCTAGCTTGAGCTTAATGCTTCCTCCACCACTAAAACTGGTTGCCTTATATAGCTGAAATATTGTTGAAAGTGGCGTTAAAACACCAAAAATAAAATCAAAATAAATTCTAATCTTCCTGAAATAATACTGAAAGATCCCCTGCAAGGTCTGACGGTTTTGTTCGTTTGGTGGACTTGTATGATCGGTAGTTTGTAAACATTATTTTACACATATTTTTCATTTTGATCTGTAATGAATGTTACTCAGAACTATAATACAAGCTACTCACCTTATAGTATTGTGTTGGTTTTTGCCAAACGACACCACAGTTTTATATACAAAAACCCACTTCGACTACGCCCTCGTGAGATGAAAAAAATAAATAAAATTATGGTGCATTTACCGAAAACCAAGAAAAATGATTTTAGGTAACTAAGACTTAATATCAATACAAATAAAAACACGAATATTACTATTTTACAGGCAGATACAGTTTTGACCGTTGGTGTTGGTCTAGGAGCACTGGCTGTTGTTGGAGGGTTAGCTTATGTGGCATTGAAAGGCGGAAATAATAAGAAGAAATAGAAGCATTGAGAATTGTCAAAGCTAAATCATTGTTGATTATGGAATAAATTTCTCAGTAACAACTGGGCTTTTCGACATAAGTTTTTTTCAAGTACATTTCCGCCTAAGTATCATCACAGTATCTTGACATTTTCATTATATTTAGTTCCTCTACTTTCTCCCGTGAAATTTACGCTTTATAAATAAAAATACAAACAACAAAACAAACAAACAAACAAACAAACAAACAAAAAGACAAAGAAAAAAGAAGACCCCCACCCTCATGTCACCATTTAAGCAGTGAACCATTAGCAGATCCTACTAGAGGGAAGCTCAGTCGATATATTGGTCAGGGGCCCGGAGAGCCAAGAAGGGGTCCGTGAATCTCTGAAGGGCCCCATATCCGTAACCAATGACGTTTTATTTTGATTTTTTTGATTTTTTTTGTTTGTATTTTCAACTCAAATCCTCAATTTTGATTAAAGTTTCAGTCTGTTCTCGGGGCCCCAAAGCAGTCTTGTTCCACCTTGCACAATTTCTCTTGGAGGCCCTAATCATTAGTGACATAAGCCACATATCAGAAAACATGCTATTTCACTTACACTTATCTTTTAATTATGAACCCCGACTTTAATTTGCAATCGTTCTGAAGGA
Source organism: Gigantidas platifrons (assembly GCA_002080005.1). Lineage (NCBI taxonomy): Eukaryota > Metazoa > Mollusca > Bivalvia > Mytilida > Modiolidae > Gigantidas > Gigantidas platifrons. Next base: position 5,014 of record MJUT01053115.1, on the reverse strand, counting down.
AATATTTTAGATAAAAGCATTAGCGTTTTTATATTAAAGAAATTGTGAAAAAAGAGAAAATATCTCTTAGAATTGTGAAACACTTAGAAAGAATGTACATGAAATAAAATAAAATTAAATTAAAAAAACAAAAACAGGACAAAATATGCAATGGTTTATACATCATTTTCTACATCAACAAAACATCAACACCTGTATATTTCTTTGATTTTGAAAGAGTTATGTCCCTTTATGAAAAACCTACTACAGTTTGATCGAACCACATTTGAAAGAGTTATTTCCCTTTATGAAAATCGTCCAACATTATAAGAGGAATTACAAGATATCTTTCTCAAAAGATGAAAAATTCCAGAAAAAAGGGGACATTTAATTTTGTGTTAAACTATATATATATACTGTTAAAACAAAAAAAAATAAAAAAAGAATAACCCACTTTTATTTTTCAAAAAGCAAATTCTGCGATTTACCAATGGCCAATTTATTCATTGATTTTTTAAAGGCAAGTTTTAAATTTTAAATGCCTGTAGCCCTTTTCACAAAAATTCGTAAGTATAATCTTAACTTTTTCACTTACGATTAATCTTACGACAATTCCTGAGTCATTTTCACAAAGATTATCTTACGACAAATTTTAATCTTACGACTAAAATTCCAATGACGATCAAAAATTCTTCCTTAGGTGTGCTCGATACAACATTATGTGATAAAGTTTATCAGTGACTTGCGGCAGGTTGATGGTTTTCTCCGGGTACTCCGGTTTCTTCCACCAATAAAACTGACCGGGCGCGCCACGATATACCCGAAATATTGTTGAAAGGGGCGTTAAACACCATAAACTATCTTCCTCAGCAACCTAGTTTCATTTTCAATTCCTTTGTATTGCTTTCAATATTATCTGACCTACGATTTCTCAGAAAAGTGGTCCCTTTATCACAGACAGTCTCAGAGAATATACTCATACAAAAAAAAATTAAATAAACATATTCTATAAAACATTCCCGGCACTAATTTATAAGCAGTTTTTATGTTATGATGTTACCATAACAACGGGTCTCCTATCTCGTCTGCATTTACAAAAGCAAGCCGTCCGATTGAACATCACAAGTGACAAGAAGTTATGATGAATATATATTGCAAAAGTTTTCTAAAATCAGTGTTGGAACACTAAACCAGTTGGCATTTACATCCTTGTGTAATCAAACCCGAGTTTAAGACTGTGTTTAATAGGTGTTCTGATGATCGGTTTAAGTCGGAAATCGGTTGGTTTGGATCAGCGATGTCGACAATCGATTGAAAAGTTTCATAATCGATTGTCGTCGTTCATTTCCGGATTCATTTTCCTTTCCACTTCCGGCCCGCTACGGGTTCTAAATTTAATGTAATATCAACAACGTGGTTGTGATAGGCCTACCACATGAAATCACAGGCGCTTGTGTAGAGTCAAAAATATGCTCGCTATGTATTTTAGGTACATAGCGAGCATATTTTTGACTCTACACAAGCGTCTGTGATGAAATGATGACGAATCAACAGAAAATAATCTACTGGAAACAATACTTAATCATCCTGGAGGGAGAGCTCGATCAGAATTGTGGAAAGTATTTATTTCGTCATTAAAATTGTCAACTGTCCCCTATGCAGCTGGTCCAAAAAGTTGCGGTCACTCGAGGACAGCATGGCTATATATCGATGTCAAACTGCTTCCCAAGTTTCATTGTTCGTTGGATTCTTAACTTCGTGGACACAGCCTACCCACGAAAACCACGAAAGTTGGTACCCCACGAATAAAAGTGATTTCACAGTACTTGTATTTCTAATTTGACAGGATCCTTTTGAACGAAAACTTAGTCCCAAAGTGCAAACGACAAACGTTACCGATGCCTAAATATTTTTTTTTTTATTTTTTACCGGCGTTCCCAACTTGTTGGAAAAAAAATTTTCTGAGAGGGGTACTAGGGTACCGGCCTTACTTAATTTTGTAGCTACTGCCTAGGACAGAATATTTATTTTCAATTATTATTGGCCAGAAAATTTATTTGCCTTTTTATGCCTAACTACGGTATTATTGGGGAAACTGCCCTGGTCAGGCCAAATATTTATTTGAATGTTTTGATGACCAGAATTTTTATCCTGACCCTACTGCCAACACAAGCATTCTCTTTTCTCAGCTGGTGTACAGTTTCTCCAAATGCAGCTTTTTCTCACAAAAGGGAATTTTTGATTTTATTAGAAATTTAAAACAAAAAAGGCAGTATGTGTGGATTCTTGGTGATATAAAACAAACAAACAAAGCTTTCAGATGATGACACATGCAGCTGCAATGTCTTAATGAATGTTATGCACAAAACAAAGTCATAGTCAGGGGCGGATCCAGGATTTTGTGTGAGGGGGGACGAAAGTCGGCGAGGGGTCTGGGGATCGCTTAAGGTCTCTAGCGGGTCCAGGGCAGAGCTCCCCGTAAGCTCCTGGGTTTTGAGTATTTAGGAAGCTTTTCCGTCAACAATTTTGAAGCATTTTGTGAATGTGATGAAGTGTATTAAAACACATGAATCTTCTCCAAATAGTTTCAAAGCAGTGAGTGTAAATTAAAGGGAGATGTCCCTTGAAATTATCTATCTGGAGCTGTGACTCCCCTGATTTCCTTATCACGCCGGGTATTCGTATACTCGGAACAGGTGCGGACACTATTATTATTATGTTTAAAATTCAATTATCAAAATATTTTTACTTATAATTATATTTTCAGTGCAATAATAACAGTCTTGTTTTACTATTCAAAAAATTGATATTAATCATAATTTTGAAACCAAATTCATTATTGGAAATGTTTCGTCCTAGTACAGTGTATTTAGGACTCATCAGTTAGAAATACATCATAAACTTGAGTCAACAAAATCAAAACAAAACACACCAAAATAAAATTTCTAATCATAAACAAAACAAACAAACATGAACTATTCCACATATACATCCATATTAATGTTCAGCCTTTACAGAAAAAACATGTTTACAGATTTTACAAAGCATTTGGCAAGAAGAAAGAATTAGACATGTATTATAAAAAAGGTATTTGTGGAATCAACTTGATATTTATTAATTAAATATGCATCAAAGTTTTAAATATGAACACACATGCATCTACATTGTCTGCAAGGGTTGTAATTGGTACAACACAGGATGGATTATGAATTAAAGTTTAAAATACATTGTTAGTATATGAATAAGCTTGAGGAAGAGGAGAAGTTAGATGAACCGATTATAATCGATGATCGGTCGGTAGAGGCAAACCGATTGTAATAGATAATCGGTTGGTATTTTTTACCGATTGAACAACACTAGTGTTTATATTGAATTTTTTTTTCTAATATATGAATTGGTCAACAATAACTCCCCACAATATGAACGGGTATGATTTTCGTATAAAGGAACATTTCTTATGCATGTAAATTATAATGATCTATAAATATTACTTGGAGTTATTCGTCATCAACCACGCGTGGTCACTTTTGGTAGGGAGTCATTTTAAGGGAGTGCATCTAGAGTGTGAAAAAAAACATATTCATATATATTATCCATGCTGGATAATTCATTTCATCGGTTGTCTTTCAACCGCAAGTGATAAAGTTGACCAGTTGCTTGTCCATGGTCGGTGATTCTCTCCGGATACTCCGGCTTCCTCCACCATTAAAACTGGTCGCCATGATATAGCTGAAATATTGTTGAATGTGGCGTTAAACACCAAAAATCAAAAATCAAATTAAAATCAAATCAAATAGGTTGTGTTTCAGCAAAATATTTAACCCGTCCCCTTTCCCAATTAATCCCATCCCGCATAAAATTAAACTCTTGTTCTTTTACTGATGAAAATTTATATATAAAGGCACGCTGTAGGTGCCACCAGTGGAGGATTGTATCAGTAACACGACGGGTGTCACCATTGGAGGAGTTTATCAGTAACACGACGGTGCCATCAGTGGAGGAGTTTATCAGTAACACGACAGTGCCACCAGTGGAGGAGTTTATCAGTATCACGACGGTGCCACCAGTGGAGGAGTTTATCAGTAACACGACGGTGCCACCAGTGGAGGAGTTTATCAGTAACACGACGGGTGTCACCAGTGGAGGAGTTTATCAGTAACACGACGGTGCCACCAGTGGAGGAGTTTATCAGTAACACGACGGTGCCACCAGTGGAGGAGTTTATCAGTAACATGACGGGTGTCACCAGTGGAGGAGTTTATCAGTAACACGACGGTGCTACCAGTGGAGGAGTTTATCAGTAACACGACGGTGCCACCAGTGGAGGAGTTCACAGTAACACGAGGGTACCACCAGTGGATGCGTTTATCAGTAAGACGACGGGTGCCACCAGTGGAGGAGTTTATCAGTAACACGACGGTGCCACCAGTGGATGCGTTTATCAGTAACACGATGGGTGCCACTAATGAAGGACGAGAGTTCACCCGGATTTTTGCTGTTTTCCTGTTGCTCAATCTTTAGTGTTGTGTGTAATGTAATGTAGATCATTGTTTGTCCTGTTATTTTCCCTTTGATTTTTCCGACATCCTGTGACATCCAGCAAAAATTTATGGTCCCAACTAAAAATAAAAAAAGTATTCAGACATTCTGTACAATACGACACATTTCCATGGTCCCTTGGTGTGTCGGTTTGGACAAGTTCCACTATATCATCAGTGCAGTAGATCGTGGGTTCGAGCCCCGGTCGGATCAAACTAAGGACTATAAAATTGGTATTTGTTGCTTCTCCGCTAAGCGCGCAACATTAAGAAGGAGAAAATACTGGTTGGCTCGGAATCAGAATAATGTGTAAGAGTGGAGCGACATGTCTACTCGTGGACTTTTGTTTCAGTGAGCTAGCACTATAAATATCCAACATCTAGCGTGTTGGTTTAGAACAAAGCAAAGTTCATCATAATCTCATTTATAATTAACTTCTCCTCGCCATGATATATCTGAAAAATTGCTGAATTGGCGTTAAACAACACTCACTCAC
>MJUT01053111.1:0-10858 GCA_002080005.1 Gigantidas platifrons | reverse complement strand
AGACTTTTTACTCTGTCAATATGCTATATATGGACCTGTTAGTATTATATTGACCGAAGAAGTTCCTTAAATCGTATTTCTTTTTGGTGATTCTTTATGGAAATCTATTATTCGTCCATCAGTTGCTAATGGCTTTGCAGTTTTGGGTACTATCTTCCAATACAAGTGTAGCATCTTTAGAATCGTGGCAGTATAAAGTCGACAGGTTGATGCTAAACACCAATATGAACATCCTAATGTCAGTATGCGAAGCGTGTCATAATAATGTCACAGATTCCCTTCAACACTTCTTACTTGAATGTCCGGTATACAAAAATATAAGTGATCGAAAAGTTCAAGAAATTGTTCACATGGCTTTATGCCCGATATGGATTTCATAGAGTTGTCCAAGAGTGTGGTGATTTCTTTGATCGGATAGGTAAAGGTATATTAAAATGTTTGCCGATCAAGTGTTTTAAATAATGTTTGAAATATATTTTTAATGTATTACCTAAACTATTATCTATTTTTATTTTATATTGTGATATGTACATAATTATATTTTAGAAGCACTGCAGATATCCCTCCTGTATGTGCCTCCGCTGTAAAGCTGTAGTTATTCTAAATAAACATATATACATATATAATTGGTGGAAACATCAATTTCAACGATATTTTATCTAAGGGGTGGCAGCTAATTTAATTGGTGAACAAACTTGTTGTACCAAAAGAAAATACACTGACCTGCTACAAGTAGTTGACACAATTTATTACAGAAAATTGTAATCAAGTACACCTCACCGTAGTATAAAGAAAAAAGGGGAGCTGAACTTGTAAACTTTAGTGGAAATAGATACTGATCACATATATACAGTACACACACGGATACACGGACCTCTTAAGACAAGGTAAATGCTTTATTGATGAATTTGACATGTTTTCCTTTGATTTCATTGAACTATGCTATCAGTATCAACATAGTGATCTTGATATTGGGGTTACGGTTACATCCCCACTGCCAACGATATTTCACCTCGTCTGGGCGGGATTCGAACTCACAGCGTTAGTCGTGATAGACACTGATTGCATAGGCAGTTGTAACCCCAACACGACCACGACGGCACCCTTTGCTACTGGAAAATATCGATCAATGTGACACATTTTATGACACCTTATAACACTTTATGACAGATTATGACATTTAGTACTGATAAAAATAATACGGTCAGTGTTGAAGGTCACGACATATATTATCACTAGTATCACAGCTCGTTTAGACTAGATATTATAAACTTCCGTTATTCTATATACAGTGGGACCTGTCTAATCTGACACACTAGGGGGCCAGGGAAATATGTCAGATTGTAAAGGATGTCAGAATACTCAGGTTCTATATTAGTTAACAGAAATACTTTGGGACCATAATTGTTTTTGTTGGATGTCACAGGATGTCGGAAAACTCAGGTGTCGGATTGTATAGGTGTTACTGTATATCTACATGGAAATAAATTCCTTCACGACAGCGATAGTATGTCAAACGGAGTTCTATCTGCCTATTATAGTTTGTTATGTTGACTAGCATCTGTGGAGAGGAGTTTTCCTATGTGAGTTTACTGAGTTACTGATTTTATCCTTGTAATGACCCCAGTCAGTTTAACCATCCATGACCTGTGGTTTGATTTGAATTCAGAATAATGGGTATATTTTTAATGTTTACAAAAGGGTTTTGTTGTAGCCGTCTAAATACCATTTTTTTTTATTTCTTTATTATCTTATTCTGCCTGTTAACAATTATCACCATGGTCCATGCTACCAAGGTAATGAATAAGGGTAATAACAAAATTACCGAACACAGAGCAATCTTCCAAAGGGAAATTCAAAACTCATAAATCAATAAACTGACAAAATCAGTCGACAACCGGGAAACTGGAAAACCGCAATGGTCCTGACTTGGTACAGGCATTTCTAAAGAAATGGTGGATTGAATCAGATCTTACGGCGCCAACCTCTCGCTTCCATTACGATTCAAAAGTTCCCGTTGTCACTAAAACAGCATTTACAACAATACTGGAAAAAACAGGCAAAATAGCAGTCAAATAGTACCAAACTCAGTATCTAATATATCTCGTGAACCATCACCATCAACTATGAGTCCTTTGAAGTATTTTAATTACGACGTATATGTCAAAAGCATTTTTACGTCACACACATAATTCCTTTTACAATTAAACATTATTTGAAATTTCACAGTAAATTACACATTCTTTTTCCCACACCAATATATCTATCAACAAAACAACCTGTATAAATATATGTTATTAAATACAACATGCATACATATATTATAAAAAAAAAAAAAGATCGAACGACCACCAGAAGATCATGCGTCAGTTATTTTACCTTCTACAATGAATGTGATATATGTATTCCAAAATGTCGTGAGGATTCTAATGTAATAATTAAGTTTTTTAATTCAATTTTAGAATAAATACAGATTAATACATGGGCATTTCCATATTGGCCTGGTTATCGTTCCGAGACACCCATACTGGCCTGAGACGAAGTCGAGGGCCAATATGGATCGAGGGATGATAATCAGGCCCATATAGAAATGCCCATGTATTAAACTATTTATTATTAATTAACTTTTATTTATTAGCCTTTATATGATCAAATCTGTCAATACAATATACAAAATTTTATTGGGCCAATACGACAAAAAAACAGCCCAATACGGATATTTTCCGTATTGGCCCGATTCCAGTCAGTCCAATAACAGCTAGATCGAAATCCTCTAGAGGTTTCAAAAATCGCATGGAAAAGTCCCGAGAGATATTGGACTGGTTAATTAATAAAGGTATCATTACGTGATGTTTTTCATATTGGCCTAGTTATAGGTCCTCGGTCTGATGTATTGGCCTTCGGCTGCGCCTCAGGCCAATACAGCAGGCATCACATCTATTACTAAGCCAATATGAAAAAACATCATGTAATAATACTATATTATATACTTCCGACATCTGCAGACGTAAACACCGGAAGTTGTTTATTTTGTCTGAAACGCACGAGGGGCACCTAATATCCGGTTATTTTTCAGAGGTGTGAAAATATGGACAGTTTACTTCCAGTCATATTGGTCATACAAAAATGCCTTTGTTTTAACTAAGTATGTAATAATATAATTTATTTCACTATCAATATTAGGTGATGTATTAGTATAGTATTTTTGTCTGAGAATGAGATTTTCTTTCAGTTCAGCTTTAAATATTCTGATTAATGTCCTGTTTTACATATTATATTCTGTTATTTTATTTTATTTCTTTGCTTCCAAATCGTCCATTTGGCGACATATATAAGTATATTTCCCAAAATAACCCCCTTTTCTGTTCCCTCATCGTAACCTAAAATCATACTCTTTTGGTCAAATGTTATATTATCTTCTTCAAAGAATAAAGTTTTAATATATTGAATTACAGGAAATATCATTTTACAATTATAAAATTAATGTTGTTGTGTTTCAAGATGATGTTTACAAAATTGGCATACTATTGTACACGGACGCACAGGTTGTAAAATAGGTTTCCTTGAGTGATCAATTCTACACGACACCACACGATCTAGAAGAACATATTGTAACCTCAATTAAATAAATGATCAAGTCAAATTAACTCTCTACATTTCGAACATCGACAAATAAATCACAGTAACAGTAAACTCAATAATTCACTCATGTGTGTTAATTCAGTAATCTACTCATGTGTGTTAATTCAGTAATCCACTCATGTGTGTTAATTCAGTAATCTACTCATGTGTGTTAATTCAGTAATTCACTCATGTGTGGTAGAGTCTAGTAGCAGATATATTTAATTTAGTGCATACGACGCGTGAAGATGTCCCCGATGGAATTCGATCCCGAGGCCCCTCGCATTGTAAAGCACACAACACTGACTGCGATAGAGGTGTTGTGAACCTATTACAGTTTATATATCCTTATGTAGAGGAGCGTACCCGTTACACATGTAAGCAGCAACTAATTGTATGCTTTGTCTCTGATAGAACCATGTGGTGAAGAAACGGGTATTGAAGATACCCCAACGTGGTGTTCGCTGGCTGTTCGGAATGACTTATACAACCAACTACCGCTCGGTCCCAGTGGGTTATGGCGCCTCATATTCGCTTAATGGATTGGTGGGGTGTGTGTGGGGGGGGTCTGTTTTTTTTATCTGTTAACTGCAAGAAATTCCTACCTATTCGATAAAGATGTAAAATCTAGACCTATAGTTTTCATCCCATGTTGTAAACAATTAGCTTGTTAAACCTAGTAGTCAATAGAAAATTAGAGATAGAAAACCAAACTATAATGTTTAACATCATAGGAAAAATGTATATTTCACTCAGCAGTTTTTGAAAGTGTTTTTATTTTTATATTTCTTTTTATCTTTTTTAATGACAAGAATTATTTCTTTTAAAAAGATCTTTTATCTTAAAATAAACATTACAGATATAGAATCTATTTTAATATATAATGTTGTTATCACGTGTAAAACGTTCTTCATAACTGCATGCTCCGTCACGATTTTATTAAAACATTAATAACACCTAAAGTACAAATAATAAAATTTATTTTTTAATTGAAGATACCAAAGCAGTATTTAGAGGTTATAAATCTAAGGACAGAAAATGTAATGGACAAAGGACCTAAAACATATTACACATGGAGCAGCAGAAACCCCACATAAACCCGCCGGTAAACTCGGATGTTCCCGTAATGTGAGCAGTTTTTGCGCATTTAGAGTGGCACCGATCCTTCTACCATTAAACACCACAAACATCATCTTATAGAGAAATTACGGTAGACACTTGGGCATCAGTATGCGTAAATAAATTACGATAGACACTTGGGCATCAGTATGCGTAAATAAATTACGGTAGACATTTGGGGCATCAGTATGCGTAAATAAATTACGGTAGACACTTGGGGCATCAGTATGCGTAATTAAATTACGGTAGACACTTGGGCATCAGTATGCGTAAATAAATTACGGTAGACACTTGGGCATCAGTATGCGTAAATAAATTACGGTAGACACTTGGGGCATCAGTATGTGTAAATAAATTACGGTAGACACTTGGGGCATCAGTATGCGTAAATAAATTACGGTAGACACTTGGGCATCAGTATGCGTAAATAAATTACGGTAGACACTTGGGCATCAGTATGCGTAAACAAATTACGGTAGACACTTGGGGCATCAGTATGCGTAAATAAATTACGGTAGACACTTGGGCATCAGTATGCGTAAATAAATTACGGTAGACACTTGGGGCATCAGTATGCGTAAATAAATTACGGTAGACACTTGGGGCATCAGTATGCGTAAATAAATTACGGTAGACACTTGGGGCATCATTATGCGTAAATAAATTCAAACATCATAAATAAAATATGAACCATTCAGCAAAACAATTGCAGTAAATACAAACAGAACATGTGACAAAACTAACAAATAAAAAGATAGTTGATTGAATATGTGTTTAGCGACACTACCGTAAAATGTCATCTTAACATGGCAATGACTTGTTGTGGTGGATGAACCCAATGTTCCAATAAAAAGTCACCGAGAATCGGTAAATCCGTCGAAGCTTTATCACTTAATGTACTCACGCGGAACAAATGTATATATACATGAACCTCATCTATTATAATGTATATATACATGAACCTCATCTATTGTAATGTATATATACATGTACCTCATCTATTATAATGTATATATACATGTACCTCATCTATTATAATGTATATATACATGAACCTCATCTATTATAATGTATATATACATGTACCTCATCTATTATAATACAGGGTACATTTTAGAGTAATACATGATTTCGTATAGTGAATATTTATTTTGAATACAGTATTATGTGCGATCTCATTTAAAGCAGCCTTAGTCAACTAAGTGTAAGACATATTACGGTTATGTCCCACCCAAGTCGGTGTGTAATACTTCAAGTACAAGTAGAAATTAATACATTAATTGTTTTCAACAACATGCATAGATACCCGTTACAATGATCGAAGTCAACAAACTATGCATTCGGTTTTTTGGAATAGTAGTCGGTAAGTGACGTCATCGTCTTATTAAAATACATCTTGTGCTTGTTGTTAATGTGTTGTAATTGTTCACTTTAACAAACAATCGCCCCACCGCTTTCACAAACAACTAAAAGAAAACAGTTTTATTGTATGTGTATGTGTCCTATGTAGTGTATATTCCACATTTGTAATGATATAACTTCGTAACACAATTTGTATAATGTTATAAGTCTTGCATAATATTGGGAAATCACAAAAGAATGCACTGTGAACGAGAACCTACCACATCTTATTTTTGTCATTGCTGACCGTGGAAAACAATATTGACCTACTGCACACACATACACACAGACAACTGTGTGAGTCAGAATCCCGCCAATGGTAGGGTGTACTCGATACAGCATTATGTGATAAAGTTTGTCAGTGACTTCCGGCAGGTCGGTGTTTTCTCTCGGTACTCCGGTTTTCTCCACCAATAAAGCTGAAATATCGCTGAAAGTGGCGTTAAACACAATAGCCCTAACCCTACACCAGCTGATAACGTGAGATGTATAAGGTGGTAAGCTCATATTGTACATTAAAATGAATTACAATAAACGGTTTAGAAACCTTGTAACATAAATACGCATTTTTCCTTTGATGTTTTTATGCAGTAATCAACTTAAAAAATAGTGAACTTTTACAAACCATGGTCTAACATAAAGATCTTGCTGTTATTCCATGATTATGACATCACATGAGAATAATAGTTAAGATTATATAGAAGTGGGAGATGCTTAAGTCATGGTTTAATATAAAGATCTACATGCTATTCCATGGTTAAAGCGGGCGTCGAAGAGAACACCCTTTTGTCAATCGTGTAATTTCTGTTGAAAACCATATATACCATGAATCTTACTCACGAACTTATTTAAACCAACTCATCCTTCGAATTCGTTGGTTTATATAAGTTAATTCGTAAGATCCATGGTATATATAATACTTATCACCGGTTTGGAAATTTTAACAACTTTTGATTGATTAAAACTTCGGGTAAGAAAAAGCCCTATTCCCGGGTGTTGCTAGGCCATATTACCGGGTGTATCTAGCCATTATCCAATCACATGTTGTTGTAATTTTCAAAGCGGGGATAATATGCCGTCAAAGCTGGCGACGTTGCGCTCAAAAATCTAATTTAGTTAATTTTGGCTATATATTGAATATAAAGCTGTTACTTTGATCAACTGTAGGGTTCTACCAAAGGTAGTACCCTACATCGGGTAAAAAACACTCGACACTTTCATATGTTTTACTCATTCTTTCCAAAAACAAAGAAAACGTCACTTTTACGTGGGCTGACGTGGTCAACAATGCCTTATTTTTTACTATAACCGGGGATAAATTCGTTATCTACGTTCCTATCCATAGATATTGAGATTTTAACACCCTTCAGTAGCCTGTATATACATTTCGGCTGCGCCTCAGGATGCAATTGGCTACCTCATGATGCTATGTATATGTTTAATGACGTATTTGTGCTACCAATAGTGCACATAATGGCATATTGGTAAAAAGTAAAAAAAAAAAAACTCTTACTAGCAATATATCGTAGCTAATAAAATTGTATTTAGTTCACAACCCTCGCACGGTCTATCCCTAGCCTTTTAGTTACAATAACTTATATCACGTAAGCGTCACTATTGATAAATTAACAATGTCATTGACCGCACAGATTTTTAGAGAGGCTTTTATGATACTAGTTGAACGTAAGCCCACATGATTGATTAACGTGAACAATGCAAAAGTCTTTTTTTTCAGTGGTGACAGAAAAGAATTGATTGACGAAATTTGCTATGACATACATTGTCCACATGAAAACTTAGTTAGAATGTAGGGTTGATAACTGAACGTGTACTTCTATTCTGTAGAGAAACATAGAGCATCATCATTCATTGGCACACTTTATTGACAAAATATATTGCATTTACATTGCACACTCTGAAATTCCCATCAACATTTAATGTTATTCCCCAAGGTCGAACTTGTAATGTACGTCTGCGAACATCGTATCGTTTTTAATTATAATGTAGACGGTAGCTGATCGAATACTCTCAGTACTTTTGGTTATCATAAGTATGATTTTCAAATCATGATATGCATATGCAAGATAATACGACGTTAGGACACCGCGATATATTCATATTTATTAGAATTTCATAGATCATAAGTTAATAAGAACACGAATATTACAGTTCTATGAATTGTCTTTTCTTTAGCTTATATTTGGTATGTAAGATTTGAAGCACCTATGCGTAAAACGATTTTATTATGTTGTTGTTTTGTTTTTGTTTTTGTTTTTGTGTCATCTACTAGAACTATGTAATAATATTATTGAACTTAAATGTCGAAATCTTGACTAAATTTGTTTTTATACACTGGATGTTGAAATCAATACGTCTGATCGATAACAACATTATACATATAAATAGTTGTTCTTAGCAAAATGTGAAGCGGAGCAAATTTGTTATGCTATCTCTGATTGAATTTCGTACATTACCGAGGAATTTAAAGGTTTCAAAAAGTGTTCATATTTGTTTGAGGAGGAAGTCAAAGGGTTTACAGTAAAAAACGTTATTACTATATATATATATATATATATTACTCCCCATTTCTTACCTTAGTTATATAATGAAAACTTTAATATATATCACAAAACACTGACAATACACATATCACAGTCTATTTAAAATGAGATGTTTGTTATAATCTTTGTATTTTCTTTTTGTTTGTTTTGCTTATTTTTTGTTTTTGTTTTGCTATGTTTTATTGTTGTTTTGTTTTGTGTTTTGATTATTATATTTTTTTTTCTTGTTATTCATTCCATTTGAGGTCATGTCAGAGAGCCTTCAATTAATCATTGACAGTCCAATCATCTATATGACAATTAACTATATTGACTAATCAGACAACAGGTCTTGGTGTATATTCGCTTTGCAGCCGGGTTTGAACACACGATCTAACTCACTCGCGACGACCACGCTTACCATTACACCACCGATGCAGATAATACGATTTTGCAAATTCATTTGAACAAACAAATGAAAAATAAAACATACAGCGCAGACAAACCTCTAATGATTGTATATAGCAAATGTTCATATGGATTATCCTTATGAACTTGTGGTGTAATCTTGGGTCATAACAGTAGATGACGAGACTAACGTTCATCTAGCGAGCTTACCTTTTGCGTGAGTCTTACTTCACCCCCTATGTTTTGATGGGGTCCGTGTCGCTCATTTTGTTTTATTGGGGTCCTATCATGTGTATTTATGTTCTCAGTTCCGTGTTGTGACACCTGTTACGATTTCCGCATAAAAACGATGTTTGGTTCGTTTTTACCTCCAGTTGTAGTAAGTATACTGTTGTCCTAAACATCGTGTGTTTTGTTTTTGTTTTCTTTATCTTTGTCTTGTGTACCATATGTTGCCACTTTCTCTGGATTGTCCACTTTAGATTGCCCCTTCGGTATTCTCTAACGTTTATTTAAGTTATAATTATGTATAGTCTGTATCATAATTTTTGACGTATAATTAAAGTATTACAGACTTTGAACAGCCTTGCGTTCAAGACATACTTAATGATTGTTTGAAGTGATCATACGTTAACATACAACCGATAACATTGATTACATGAAATCATTTGACTGTGGAATTGAGCTAGATGGGGGGAAAAGTTTGCATTTTATTATATGCTGACGATGTTGTAATTTTAACTAATACTGAAGATGAAATGCAAATAATGTTCAATGCATTACCAATGTGGCATACAGAAAATTGTATGAGTATAAATACTTCTAAAAGCAAAGTGGTACATTTTAAACCGCAGTATATACCTAAATCAGAGTTTGTATTTAAGTGTGGTGATGATTGTATACAATATTGTAGTGATTATAAATATTTAGGCCTTGTCTTAAATGAGTTTTTAGACTATTGTAGCAAAACTCGGGTCTGTAACGCAGAAATCGGTTCTACTTCAACCACAAGTTATGAATAAAATGCCTCGGATAGCTCAAATGTCTCGATTAATGTCAACAAATTCGTACAACAGGGTTCGGCCTGTGCTTTCGCTACAGGACTTGCGGACACTACATGTATCCGATATCAATCACACGATTAAGGGTCCATACTCAGGTTCTATGTCAACCAGTTTATCGTGATTTGGTATATAAGTATGACTAGACTGAATATACACGTTCATGGTATCTTCTCACCACTGGTAAATTTGACTAAAAGAGGTAAAGAGTATCCTTGGGATTTATTCCAAGACTAAGTCAGCTATGTGACTAGGTCTAATCGCTTCAAATGTCCTTGGTTGGTGTATGAGAGTTGAAACCACTAAGTTACTCTCGAATAACCCTTTTGGATGGAGGAGTTCTACTAGTATATTGGATATCAGAGGAATTTGACAAGCTAATTTAGTTCTGTGAGGAAACCAGAGTTCCGGGTATCATCGTCAATCGAACTAATTTATTTATGTAAGGAATCCAGGATACCGAATATCACCTGCATGTTCATCTATAACAAAAAAGTAAATAACGATATTTGTATTCCGGAACTATTAATCAAAACTTCTACATTTATTATATTTTATTGCACAAAATTCACATATACGAATCAACAGTTAAAATATGGCAGTATTTATCTTGTTTATCCCAATCTTTAATTGATCCTTAATCACTTTCTTCTTTGTGTCTCAACTATGAAACTAACCACGGATGTCGACTTATGACCCAATTTCTCA
>MJUT01053106.1:762954-779128 GCA_002080005.1 Gigantidas platifrons | reverse complement strand
TCAACAGCAGACATCTATATCAACATAAAGACACCCGTCACTTAACATAATTACAAGTCAGGTGCTTGGACTTTGTATGTACAGGTCATTGACCAGTCAACAGCTGACATCTATATCAACATAAAGACACCCGTCACTTAACATAACTACAAGTCAGGTGCTTGGACTTTGTATGTACAGGTCATTGACCAATCAACAGCAGACATCTATATCAACATAAAGACACCCGTCACTTAACATAACTACAAGTCGGTTGCTTGGACTTTGTTATGTACAGGTCATTGACCAGTCAACAGCAGACATCTATATCAACATAAAGACACCTGTGACTTAACATAACTACAAGTCGGTTGCTTGGACTTTGTATGTACAGGTCATTGACCAATCAACAGCAGACATCTATATCAACATAAAGACACCTGTGACTTAACATAACTACAAGTCAGGTGCTTGGACTTTGTATGTACAGGTCATTGACCAGTCAACAGCAGACATCTATATCAACATAAAGACACCCGTCACTTAACATAACTACAAGTCAGGTGCTTGGACTTTGTATGTACAGGTCATTGACTGGTCAACAGCAGACATCTATATCAACATAAAGACACCCGTGACTTAACATAACTACAAGTCGGTTGCTTGGACTTTGTATGTACAGGTCATTGACCAGTCAACAGCAGACATTTTTATCAAGCTGGGGATAATAACTTTTGTACCATAGATAATAATAGTACAGTAGTTTATTCTTTAATCTTAATTTTTCCTTATCTCAATAATTATGAATAATAATAAATTCTTTATTTATAGAGTGTTACACAGTTAGTTAATAATTAATCTTCCCCGAGGCCCTCATTCACATATTTAAACATACATTATAAAGTACAATCTAAATAAAGAAGCAAAACATTGTAATACGTATATACAAAAAATGTAGTAATCATTTACAGGTAATTTATGGTACATCATCATATAAAATGAAACTTTTAACTTTTGTTTTAAATGCATTATGAGAAGAAGCTTGTAAAAGTATGTAAAAGTTTTCTTAAAAAGTTCAGTTTTTTTGTCTTTGGGATTTGTAATTTTTTCACTAACAACATTTCTGAGAGAATAAGGATGGAATGTGAGAAAAGATATCATTTATGAGAGAAGACATCATTTGGAAATGGAGCAAGAGATAATTTTTCTTTTGGATTTGTACTAGTAGTTAAAAAAAAATAAAATCTTTGCAGCTACCGGTCGATTTTTTTTTTTTTTTTGGCTCACACTTTCTATTAACCAAGCCACTATATACCCATAGTANGTAAATTATTATACAGTTAGGAATATTTTTTTTTACATGCTTAACATTCTGAATATAATTATCTAATAATATTTTAACTGTTGGTTGTTTGGATGGTTTATGGTAAAAAAATGTTGTATAGAGTACACCTCACCATGAATGGGGTTCCAACTCACAACTGTAGTGGTGGTAGGTATTGATTGCATAGGTAGTTAAAAATCCAACTACCATATGACCACGATGTCCCCCCTTTATTCACTATTACATGTATTTGTCTTAATATAATTCACATGGTAATATTGGTTCTAGTCTATACAAGAACAATTTTTCACAGTTCCTACTATGTTTCTTTATTAATTATCCTCAATATATTTTCTTTTCCTGTCTTACCTGTGAAAATATCCAAGTAAGTGCTGACCACATATTTTGAGGATCCATTTCATATCCAACGATTTGGCATTTTGTCAAGTTAGTGTTATGGTCATACATCCTCTGAGGCTCATCATCTGTAATAACTTCTAGATGTAGATTATTATTGTAGATACTACAAAATTACTCCCAGTAGACATCTCAAATTGTACTTATAGTTTTGGACACAATATACAGTCAAACCTGTATTAAGAGGTCACCTTTGGGACAAAAGAAAAGTGGCCTTATAAGACAGGTGACCTCTTAAAAGAGGTTCAATTAATATGAAAATTTCTATGACAGGTCAATAAAAGGGTGACCTTTTAATACAGGTGGCTGCTTAATAGAGGTGAATGCATGGACAGCTTTGACTGTATATTGGAATAATTAAAGAGAACGACATGTAGTCTATTTTTCATTGTATTGTAGGGACAACTGACTGACATGTTTCAGCTTGGGAGATCTGAAAAAACACATTGCGGGTCGGTCGCATGCAAGTGACCTCATGTCATAAATATTTAATGATACAGGTCATGACCTTTTTCGACCAACTGGATTGCTTGTAGAAAACAAAGTAGATTAATTTTAAATTCTAATGCTTTCATTGTCTCCTAATCACAATTTGCATTGGACGGTAACAATGAGTAACCCCTGGGTCACTGGTATGTGACCTGTATAAGAGTTTCCTCAGATCTCACACTCCACAACATATCAACAAGGGGAGCAATAAGAAAGACGTGATTTTAATCAGATTGTATTTTACTATCATGAGTTTGTTACATGTGAAACAAGAACTGTTGACCCTTCCAGAGCACCTGAATTCACTCATGGTTTTTAATGGGGTTCCTGTTACTTGATTTTTGGTTTTCATAGTAGTGTTTTGTAGATCGTTGTTTGTCCTTTTCATTTGACCATTGTATTGTCTGTCCTTCGATTTACGGCCTCTGATTATCCCCCTTTGATATCTTCAAACTTTTCTAGTTACTGTTGATATGACTATTTTACTATCATGAGATAATGTTAATATTACATTCTAATTACTGTTGATATGACTATATTACTATCATGAGATAATGTTAATATTACATTCTACTTACTGTTGATATGACTATTTTACTATCATGAGATAATGTTAATATTACATTCTACTTACTGTTGATATGACTATTTTACTATCATGAGATAATGTTAATATTACATTTTAGTTACTATTGATATGACTATTTTACTATCATGAGATAATGTTAATATTACATTGTACTTACTGTTGATATGACTATTTTACTAGCATGAGATAATGTTAATATTACATTCTAATTACTGTTGATATGACTATTTTACTATCATGAGATAATGTTAATATTACATTCTAGTTACTGTTGATATGACTATTTTACTATCATGAGATAATGTTAATATTACATTCTACTTACTGTTGATATGACTATTTTACTATCATGAGTTTGATAATGTTGATATTACATAATTATTGCCAGCTATTTACATTCTAATTTAATCCTATTTTAATACATGTATCATTAATTTCTCAACAGGTGGTAATCATTGAACTGGTATCTCTTGGTGTCAGTCTGGTCAATCCCAATTATTATTATGTGACAAACTTTCATTCAGTAAATCAAATAAATAATAATTCTACTGAAGTACAAATAATGGTTTCCAAATTAAGGTCCATTCAATACTATACAATTATAGTCTTTTGTTGAAGTCAATACAAGTTTTTATGGACCTTAAAATTGATATTCACCGAAGCCTTTAGGCTGAGGTGAATATTGATTTCTAAGGTCCATAAAACTTGTATTGACTGATACAAAAGACTGTACGGTAATTGTTTTATTATATTAAAATGAAAAGTGAAAGTGAAACCAAGTCAATATGAAATTAATAACTTCATTATGACATCATACATAATGCAATGGAAAGTGAAAGTAAAAGCGAGTCAATACAAGTTTTAATCAAACAATATCAAATTTTACGGAATGTCAGGTGACAGCATGATAGCCAATAAAATTGTTTAAATAAAATCATTATGCAATAAAGTGGTTGAGTGATTGTTACTTAATGTTAAGTGAGAAATTCTGTTCAGCTGTATGTATATCATTTCGAGAAGAAGTTACATTTTGATGAGATGATGTCTGCATTGTACTAGTCTGCAGGTAGACATTTCGCTCCACTCTGACACATTATCCTGATTCCAAGCCAGCCTGTCTTTGCTCTTATTCTATAATGCTGTGTGCTTAGCGGAGAAGCAGCAAATACCAATTTCACAGTCTTTAGTCTGACCCTACCGGGGATCAAACTCATGATCTACCACACTTCATTAAATTAATTGTTTGCAGCACCTTTTCAAGAAAAATGAATTTCAAAATTTGATTTCTCTTGCACATGTACTAATTTCACCCTGTAATGCTGACCTTTATTACCTGTCATGTTGACCATTATTACCTGTCATGTTGACCTTTATTACCTGTCATATTGACCTTTATTACCTGTCATGTTGACCTTTATTACCTGTAATACTGTCCTTTATTACCTGTAATATTTACCTTTATTACCTGTAAAGTTGACCTTTATTACCTGTAATTTTGACCTTTATTACCTGTAATATTTACCTTTATTACCTGTAATGTTGATCCTTATTATCTATAATGTTGACCTTTATTACCTGTCATGTTGACCTTTATTATTTTAATGTTGACCATTGTTACCTGTAATGTTGGCCTTTATTACCTGTAATATTTACCTTTATTACCTGTAGTATTTACCTTTGTTATCTGATACAGTCCAGTGGTACACAGCTTTCTCTGTAATATTTACCTTTGTTATCTGATACAGTCCAGTGGTACACAGCTTTCTCTGTAATATTTACCTTTGTTATCTGATACAGTCCAGTGGTACACTGCTTTCTCTGTAATATTTACCTTTGTTATCTGATACAGTCCAGTGGTACACAGCTTTCTCTGTAATATTTACCTTTGTTATCTGATACAGTCCAGCTTTCTCTGTAATATTTACCTTTGTTATCTGATGCAGTCCAGTGGTACACAGCTTTCTCTGTAATATTTACATTTGTTATCTGATACAGTCCAGTGGTACACAGCTTTCTCTGTAATATTTACCTTTGTTATCTGATACAGTCTAGTGGTACACAGCTTTCTCTGTAATATTTACCTTTGTTATCTGAAACAGTCCAGTGGTACACAGCTTTCTCTGTAATATTTACCTTTGTTATCTGATACAGTCCAGTGGTACACAGCTTTCTCTGTAATGATACCTATGGTTTCTGTAGATATCCATGTCCAATATTTTATCTCCTCTTTCATTTCATGACTCTTAATTTTACATTTTTCACTTGTATCAAATATCTGCATTATCTTTCCACCTTAAAATAAATTAACAAACATACATGAAACATACTGTTATTCCTTATTTTTTATGAGGTTAAATGTGTGTATGGTATATTTTTTGTGAGGTTACATGTTTTTTTAGTATATTTCTTGTGGAGTTAAATGTTGGTGCAGTATATATTTCATGAGCTGAAATGTTTGTATGATATATTTTTTGTGAGGTTAAAACTTTGTTTAGTATATCTTTGTGGAGTTAAATGTTGATGTGGTATATTTTTTGTGGCGTTAAATGTTGATGTGGTATATTTTTTGTGGAGTTAAATGTTTATGTGGTATATTTTTTGAGGAGTTAAATGTGTTTTTAGTATATTTTTTGTGGAGTTAAATGTTTATGTGGTATAATTTTTGTGGAGTTAAATGTGTTTTTAGTATATTTTTTGTGGAGTTAAATGTTTGTTTAGTATATTTCTTGTGGTCTTAAATGTTGGTGTGGTATATTTTTTGTGGAGTTAAATGTTTATTACCTCTTACAGCTGCTATAGATTTCTTCCTCATTATAACAGAATCTGCTTGTGAGGGTAGCCTGTATGGAAACTTGTCTGGATTTTCTACATCAAAAATTAAAATATGTTTCTGTTCTGTGACACACCTGACACAGATGTGATTGTCTGACTCCATGGTAACCGTGTGATACTTAATGTCAGGTGTGATCACCCCTTTATCTTGGAGCTACAAAATATAGATCATAGATCATTAACATATGTACAGATAGTCTGTCTCCATGGTAACAGTATCAAACTTGATGTCAGATCCGATCACTCCTTTTTCTTGGAGCTACAAAATATAGATGATAGATCATTAACATATGTACAGATAGTCTGTCTCCATGGTAACAGTATCAAACTTGATGTCAGATCTGATCACTCCTTTTTCTTGGAGCTACAAGATATAAATCATGAATCATACATCACTGAAATGTTGTATTTTGTCTTCTGAATGGTCTGCCAAAGAACAAAAAAAAAACATAAATGTACAAACCCATAAAATTTATAAATAATGAACTGTTCTGGAAAAAATGTACAGTCCCTGACCTTATTTATTAATCCTAAATGATCTGCTTAAGGCAAACTTTATAAAAAAAAGTTTCTGTAATTGGGGAGAACTTAAATGCAGGACATATGGACAGGAGTGGTAACTAGAACTGTCCGCATAGCGGGACTAATACCCCCCGCTTCACTCTGACTGTGTCCAAGATTATTGAAAACTAAGTCTACACGGAAAATATATTATTTGTCAAATTATAATGTTTAACACATTCAACAAAAATAAAAACGTCATAGCATAAAAACTGTACGAGGAGTTGCACGGACAAACCATGTACCCTTTCAGCCTAATTCACAAATAAAAAAAAATAACTAAGTTCAACAATCTATATTTTTTGGTAAAATTCATGAAAATCAAAATCCTTACAACATGCACATCTTTGATATGAGTACAAATGATCTGCAAAATAAAAACTTCCTAGCATAAAAACTTTAGGAGGAGTTGCACGGACAAACCATGTACCCTCTATGTGGACAGACAGACGGACGGACAGACAGACAGGGTGAAACCTAAATACCCCCCCAAACTTTGTTTGCGGGGGGTATAAAAACTGAAATCCCTCCGATGTCTAGTGGTGTGAGAATAATAAACCTACAGACTGACAAACTCACATAAATGAAGGTCAGGTTCTGGGGAACATATATATATTTCTGTAGAAGCACCCAATCATTTTGAATTCCTATTACAATAAGAAGTGATATAAACCAAATCAAATGCATATTTAATCATCATTACCTTCAACATAGTTCTAACATTGATCAATGGTCTTGTGGTCTGTGTATTTATCAGACTTTGACTTCTACCATCATTAAGGTTATTCTGAAAGATCATATATAAACTTATATTTAATTATACAAATTTGTCCATTAAATAGTTTATAATACTGCAAGGGTGATCAAAATTTAAACTACCAATTTCCCGGAGTGTTCCAGCAGTCTCACATCCTGTTCACAGCCATCTTGATCATTGTATAGTTCATGTTCCCTGTTCTCTACTGCTAACAAGTCACCATGACCATGAATTAATCTTGATCATGTACAGTACGTGTTCCCTGTTCTCTACTGGTAACTAGTCATCTTGATCATTGTATAGTACATGTTCCCTGTTCTCTACTGGTAACTAGTCATCTTGATCATTGTACAGTACGTGTTCTATGTTCTCTACTGGTAACTAGTAATCTTGATCATTGTATAGTACATGTTCCCTGTTCTCTACTGGTAACTAGTCATCTTGATCATTGTATATTACATGTCCCCTGTTCTCTACTGGTAACTAGTCATTTTGATCATTGTATAGTACATGTTCCCTGTTCTCTACTGGTAACCAGTCATCTTGATCATTGTACAGTACATGTTCTATGTTCTCTACTGGTAACTAGTCATTTTGATCATTGTATATTAAAGATTAAATTTTCATTCTCAATTAAATATTGCACTGTAGTCGTATATTTGTCAAATGTTTGGTTGAAAAGCACAATTTGGTATTAGTCTTTCTTCAAATCGTCAAAAGATTTCAGAGAAAAATATTGTATATTTGTCAAATGTTTGGTTGAAAAGCACAATTTGGTATTGGTCTTTCTTCAAATCGTCAAAGGATTTCAGAGAAAAATATTGTATCTATTTGGTCATCAAATCTGTATAGTCGGATCATACGTAATTTGGTATTAATTTTGTCTTTCAACAGATAATCAACAGAATAATGATAGTCATAGTCTCGGGTCAAGATTTCTTTAGAATGTTGAGGTGTCTTCTGAGTACTTGAGTACTCACGAGTATCTGTTCCGAGTACTAGAGTACTGAATTTCAGAAATTTTGACATCCCTAGTAACTAGTCATCTTGATTATTGTATATTACATGTTCCCTGTCCTCTACTGATAACAAATCATCTTGATCATTGTATAGTACATGTTCCCTGTTCTCTACTGGTAACAAGTCATCTTGATCATTGTATAGTACATGTTCCCTGTTCTCTACTGATAACAAGTCATCTTAATCATTGTACAGTACATGTTCCCTGTTCTCTACTGGTAACTAGTCATCTTGATCATTGTATAGTACATGTTCCCTGTTCTCTACTGATAACAAGTCATCTTGATCATTGTATAGTACATGTTCCCTATTCTCTACTGGTAACTAGCCATCTTGATCATTGTATATTACATGTTCCCTATTCTCTACTGAAAACAAGTCATCTTGATAATTGTACAGTACATGTTCACTGTTCTCTACTGGTAACAAGTCATCTTGATCATTGTACAGAACATGTTCCTTGTTCTCTACTGGTAACTATTCATCTTAATAATTGCATAGTACATGTTCCCTGTTTTCTACTGGTAACTAGCCATCTTGGTCATTGTATATTACATGTTCCCTGTTCTCTACTGATAACAAGTCATCTTGATCATTGTATAGTACATGTTCCCTGTTCTCTACTGGTAACTAGTCATCTTGATCATTGTATAGTACATGTTCCCTGTTCTCTACTGGTAACTAGTCATCTTGATCATTGTTCTCTACTGGTAACTAGCCATCTTGATCATTGTATATTACATGTTCCCTGTTCTCTACTGGTAACTAGTCACCATGACCATGAGTTGTAGATTGTGTTCCGACAGTGTGGTATTATTTTTGTTTATTTCTTTTAAAATAACAGCTATGATATAGCTAAAAAATTGCTGAGCTGTCGTTATACAACAATCACTCATTCACTCTTAAAATAACTAACCAATGAAAAAGTTTAACTGGAGAACCAGTTTCTACAACAAACAACATCTAACATTATGGTAATCTTGATATCTTTAATTATCAGTAAATAGGACATTTTTTTATTTGATTTTAATGAGTGAAATTGTAAGTATCAACAAAGACTCTGATTCTGAAAATTCTGGATATGGTGTTTAACGCCACTTTCAAGAATATTTCACTTATATTGTGGCGGTCAGTTTTATTGTTGGAGGAAACGAGAGTACTCGGAGAAAACCACCGACATGCTGCAAGTCACTGAAGCAGCAAATACCAAAGTTATAGTCTGTGGTTGAACTAGATCGGTGCTCTACCAGATTACCACACCAAGGGGGTTTTGCATCGTTATAAATGGTTCAACTGATCATATGTAATCAAATTTAAAAAAACAGCAAATGAAATATTGTTTTCACCATTTGTTTTTAACAAAAACTGTTTATAATAGAATTAGACTTTGCGTTCCCTAAAGATAATCTTGAAGTATAAGTAAATGGGGATTTAGACTTGATAGAAATCTGACCTGTTCCCTGTTCTGTACTGGTAAATAGCCTCCTTTGTAATTTGACTGTACAACTGCAGGCAATAACAACAGTTCATTGACCTCCTAAAACAACAAGAAGAAAAAAATGATCTCTTACAGTGGAATATTGTCATAAATCAATAACAACAGTTCATTGACCACCTAAAACAACAAGAAGAAAAAAACGATCTCTTACAGTGGAATATTGTCATAAATCATAAAATATATCCCCAAAAAACCAAAGTGAGGCTTCCTTTCTTAAAGATAAATTTAGTTCTTAACAAGTGCCAGTTTCTCCCAGGTGTGTAGTACTTTGTATACTTTGTAATATTATAAGATGTTGCACGCTACGTCGCACTAAGAATACCCCCACTCGTTCATTTGTAAGTTGCACTGTAAACAGGAAGTAGATGTGCGGTAAACCTGGAAAGGGGAGACACAGTACAAGTCACCATGCCAAAGCCATTTATCAAAAATAAAATCATTTCTTCCAGTAGAAGCTGGGATAACTGTTACGAAAGTTTTCATTACGGCAAACATGAAAAATTCTAAGTCGCACTGTAAACAGGAAGTAGATGTGCAGTAACCTGGAAAGGAAAGACACGGTACAAGTCACCATGCCAAAGCCATATATCAAATATAAAATTATTTCTTCCTGTAGAAGCTGAGATATCTGTTAGGAAAGTGTGAACGGTCGGACAAGGTGATTGCAATATAGCCCCCTCTCTACGAGCAGGGGTATAATAATCATCTTTAAAAGGCTACAAAAATAAATTTACATTAAAAGCATTCACACACAGTCCTGTTATATAACTGTATCATTTACCTGGCAGCAATGCCCGCTTAAGTGGCTGAACACAAATTCTGACATCCCCTTATAATCATATTATAAACCAAATCCAAGTATCTGTTACTGTAAACTAGAGACTCTCAGTGGGCTGAGCCTGTGTCGCTCACCTTTCATTCTGCTTTGAGGAAACTTAATACAGAACCTTCCATAGGTGCTTCCCACCAAATTTCGGTTCATTTGGCCAAAGCAGTTTCAGAGAAATCAACCAACCAGAAACAAGAATTGTATGGCAGCCATGTTTGTTAACAGACCCAAATGAAATTAGCAATCTTTATAGAGCACCTCCATATATGTTTCCTATCATGTTTCAGGTCATTTGGTTAAACAGTTTCAGAGAAGAAGATTTTTAGAAATCAACCAATTTTTCAATGTGGCAGCCATGTTTGTTAACAGATCACAACGAAATAAGCAATCTCTATAGAGGACCCACCATAGATGCTGCTTACCAAGTTTCATTTCATTTTGGCAAGCAGTTTCAGAGGAAAAGCTTTTTTAGAAATCAACCAATCGGAAACAAGAATTGCCTGTGGTGGCCATGTTTGTTAATGGATTGGGACAAAATGAGCCAGGTTTATATAGAGGACCTTCCATAGATGCTTCCTACCAAGTTGTGGTTCATATGGCAAAGCGGTTTCAGAGGAGAAGATTTTTAGAAATCGACCAATCAGAAACAAGAATGACCTGTGGCGGCCATGTTTGTTAATGGATCGGGACCAAATGAGCAATCTTCATAGAGGACTGCCCATAGCTGCTTCCTACCAAGCTTTGATTTATTTGGCCAAGCGGTATCAGAGGAGAAGTTTTGTTAGAAATCAACCAATCAGAAACAAGAATGGCCTGTGGCTGCCATGTTTGTTAGCGTATCGGAACTAAATTAGCTATCTTTATACAGGACCTTCCATAAATGCTTCCTACCAAGTTTCGGTTCACTTGGCCAACTGGTTTCAGAGGAGAAGATTTTTTTTTAAATCGGCCAATCAGAAACAAGAATTTCCAGTGTAGGCCATATTTGTCAACAGATCGGGACGAAATGAGCAATCTGTATAGAGGACCTTCAACAGATGCTTCCTACCAAGTTTCAGTTCATTTGGCTGAGGTTTCAGAGGAGAAGATTAAAATGTGAAAAGTTAATGGACGACAGACGACGGACGCCAATTATATATAAGTGATGGCAAAAGCTCAAAAGGTAAGCTAAAAATGTATAAAAACGTATAATTTTATAATCAAATCAGGAATGTACAAAATTGGCAGGAGCCCTCGTGGCCGTGATCGCATGGAAGTTTGATTTACTACTACCTATGCAATCAGTGCCTATCACCACTGATGTTGTGAATTCGAATCTCAATCCAGGCGAGGTGTACTCGATACAACATTATGTGATAAAGTTTGTCAAAGACTTGCGACAGGTCAGTGCTTTTCACTAGCTTCACTGGTTTCCTCCACCAATAAAACTGACTGCCATGATATAACTGAAATATTGTTGAAAGTGGCGTTGAACACCATCAAACAAACAAACAGCAAAATTGGCTATCCCTTTGACTACATCACTATTATGTTTGACTGTATATAAATTAAAATGTTAAAACACCAACATACTTTTGTTTTAGGATCCTGTTCAGCAGATTCAACATTTCTTTCTATTTCCTCACGGGAAGCAGATGGTTTAACGGTAACTGAAATAAGAGAAAGCAACAATGTTAAAATTACATGTATATACATATATAACATACATGTATACATGTACAGTAAAACCTGCTTTAGTGACCACCTCTATTAAGTTATAGTCAAACCTGCTTTAGTGACCACCTCTGTTAACTTACAGTAAAACCTGCTTTAGTGACCACCTCTATTAAGTTACAGTCAAACCTGCTTTAGTGACCACCTCTATTAAGTTACAGTTAAACCTACTTTAGTGACCACCTTTATTAAACAATAACTTGTATTATGTGACCTTGATTTTTAATTTCCTTCACAGTGCATTTCATATCAATTAAACCTGTTTTAAGTGACTACCTGCCTTATGTGACCATATTTCACAAATCAATTAAACCTGTATTAAGCGACTACCTGCCTTATGTGACCATATTTCACATAAAACCTGTATTAAGCGACTACCTGCCTTATGTGACCATATTTCACATATAAGACAGGCTTGACTGTAGTAGATAACACATTTACCATGTTGGGGGGGGTATGGTATTTAACACCATTTTCAACAGTTTTTAAGTTATATTGTGGCAGTCAGTTTTATTGGTGGAGGTAATTGGAGTACTTGGAGAAAACAACCGATCTGTGGCAAGTCAATGAAGAACTTGATCACATAATGTTGTACCGAGTACACCTCGCCATGAGTGGGATTCAAACTCACAATGTTAGTGGTGATAGCCACTGATTGCACAGTTTGTTGTAAATCCAACTACCATACAATCATGACCACGACAGCCCCTTTTTTTACCATGTAATATAAAAGTTAAAATCTAATGATATGCACAGTTCCAGAATATATCGTATATCTTTTTGTAATCAGTATTCGTCACTTTCTGGAAATGTTTTCATGTTCCAAGTATATGATAAAAGTCATAATATGGCCTTTTTCATATCAGATTCTTCATCAGCACTAGGTCATGATATAATATATCAGGACCTAGGGCTGGTTAGGGATCTGATATGAAAAAGACCATGTGATAATCTCTATTTATCACATATTTATAAGTATTAACGTTAATTTTACCCATACGTAAACAACAAAGTGCCACAGCGATATCAGCCCATGGGCAGATATCGGGGCAAAACTCTGATAACATGATATCAAGGCTCTTTATAAATAGAACAACATGATATCAAGGCTCTTTATAAATAGAACAACATGATATCAAGCCTCTTTATAAATAGAACAATACATGCCTTTTTCCATATCATCCCTCAACCGATATCAATCACCCATAGTTTGGTGTGTGTGTGTGTGTGTGAAGTTAATTTTGTTTTTTTTAACCCTTTGACTGCGACGTTTCGTGTATAATCGTAACTTCGTGTGCGGTATAATTCCTGACGCTATGGCATTCAGCAGAGTGACGTCATTTATTTCTTGACATCATTTTAACAGCAATGTGACGTTACTTATCATTTCTTTTTAATCTTAAAGATGTCCTATATGTGCCATCCGGGACCACAGCTAATATGTTGCCTAAATGTGTATTCTAATCAGGGCCTCCAAGAGAAATTTTTCAAGGTGGACAAGATTGCTTTGGGCCCCGGGGATGTATCTGTATCTAACTTCAAAATTGTGCAATCTAATTATAGCGTATTTGAGTAACTTATTCTTAAAGAAAATAAACATAAATTTCTTTCCCAAGGGATATATGTCCCTAGCGCAGTCTACCATCAAGGGACATATATGTGCCTAGCGCAGTCAAAGGGTTAATTCAATAATTCAATGTTGAAATATGTGATAAATAGATTAATGCATGCCTTTTTCCATATCAGAACTATTATCATCTCTCGACCGATATATACCCTCGAACTAAAGTCCTCTGGCCAATATCGGTCTCTCGGGATGATAACAGTCCTGATATGGAAAAGGATATGCATTAATCTATAAATATCACAAGATCTCACAATTTTTATACAGCATTAAACAGAATACATACAAACAAACATCATAGATAATTGGTCATAGATATATACAAAGTTCATATATAACATTTTATTAAATAAATTAGAAAACTAAGGTAAATGAAAGGTTTTTTCTGTGACACAAAAACAAATGTCTCCTGCCTTGGTACAGTATCTTTATAATACAAAGATTTAAATTCCTATACAAACTTTGATCTTTATTTCCTGTCAATTTGTCTTTAGCTGTTACTGTGGTAATACCATTAGCATCTATATCTGCTGTCACTTCAATCTGGGGAATGCCCCTAGCTACTGGAGGAATTCCACTCTATTAATAGATAAAAGACAGGTGTAGTTTTAAACTAGATAATATGTAAATACAATAATGTACAATAGACCATGCATGATCCAGGCTTTTAAGACAACATAGTTCTGTATCCTTTCTCAATTAATATTTTATATCATCTTGATAATAGAGGGCTAAGTTGGCCACAGCTTAATTTGACCATAACACATCAGCACTGACTTAATTCTGCATCAGTTTTCCTGTAATCAAATTAAACTAAAAAAACCATAACTGATAGAGGAAATCTGCTGGACTACTACCTGAAGTACCTGTCACTCCAGTAAACTTCAAACTTAAATACACAGAAAAAAACCAATGAATGTACTAGTTTGGGACAGGCACAAAAAGTGGGTGGGTTAAACCATCATCATTAACCCACATATTACACTCATTCTTCCTCCATCACCCGACATTCAATTCATTTAAAAACCTTTTTACTTATGACTAATTTATGGGCGTACTTTATTTGTCATATAATAAAATCTGGGGCCACCATGGCCATGATCGTATGGTAGTTGGATTTACAACTACCTATGCAATTAGTGCCTATCACCACTGATGTTGTGAATTTCGAATCTCAATCAGGGCGAGGTGTACAACATTATGTGATAAAGTTTGTCAGTGATTTTCAACAGGTCTGTGGTTTTCTTCGGGTCCTCCGGTTTCCTCCACCAATAAAACTGACTGCCACGATATAACTGAAATATTGTTGAAAGTGGCCTTAAACACCATCAAACAAACAAACAAATATATCCTAATGCTATATAGACTAGTCAGATCGTATCTTTTTTAATCTTTAAAATACGGTCAACAGAAAATTTGAGTGTTGTCATGTTGCTATGGAAACTCATAGATATAGATCAGGTAAAACCAGAACTGATGGTTTTTATATAAGTTCACACACAGGTAAAGGACGAACGAGTTCAAGGTGTGAGTGATTGTTGTTTAACACCAAACGAGTAATTGTCAACAATATAATGGAAAGAACATGATGAGATGATGATGATGATGTCAGCTTTGTACTAAACCAACATGCTGACTTTGATTCTTATAGTGCTACATCACAGAAACAACTCTCTGTGGGTAGACATGTCGCTCCACTTGATGATGTCAGCTTTGTACTAAACCAACATGCTGACTTTGATTCTTATAGTACTACATCACAGAAACAACTCTCTGTGGGTAGACATGTCGCTCCACTTGATGATGTCAGCTTTGTACTAAACCAACATGCTGACTTTTGATTCTTATAGTGCTACATCACAGAAACAACTCTCCGTGGGTAGACATGTCGCTCCACTTGATGATGTCAGCTTTGTACTAAACCAACATGCTGTCTTTGATTCTTATAGTGCTACATCACAGAAACAACTCTCCGTGGGTAGACATGTCACTCCACTTGATGATGTCAGCTTTGTACTAAACCAACATGCTGACTGATTTTTATAGTGCTACATCACTGAAACAACTCTCCGTGGGTAGACATGTCGCTCCACTTGATGATGTCAGCTTTGTACTAAACCAACATGCTGACTTTGATTCTTATAGTGCTACATCATTGAAACAACTCTCCGTGGGTAGACATGTCGCTCCACTTGATGATGTCAGCTTTGTACTAAACCAACATGCTAACTTTGATTCTTATAGTGCTACATCACTGAAAGAACTCTCCGCGGGTAGACATGTCACTCCACTTGATGATGTCAGCTTTGTACTAAACCAACATGCTGACTTTGATTCTTATAGTACTACATCACTGAAACAACTCTCCGTGGGTAGACATGTCGCTCCACTTGATGATGCCAGCTTTGTACTAAACCAACATGCTGACTTTGATTCTTATAGTGCTACATCACTGAAACAACTCTCCGTGGGTAGACATGTCGCTCCACTTGATGATGTCAGCTTTGTACTAAACCAACATGCTGACTTTGATTCTTATAGT
>MJUT01053106.1:667620-678240 GCA_002080005.1 Gigantidas platifrons | reverse complement strand
AATCACCTCTAAACAGTAATGGTCAACAATTCTACCAATATCAACAAAACAAACAATCACCTCTAAACAGTGATGGTCAACAATTCTACCAATATCAACAAAACAAACAATCACCTCTCACCTTTACTCGCTGAACACAAAAAAGACCATGACATTTGACATTGGAAATTCATGTCTTGACTTGGGACAGGCACAAAAATGTGTGGTGGTTAAACCCGTTCATGAGATCTGAATCTTCTAATGATATTGTTACATGCTCAAGGTAAACTTGTTTGTTGTGTAATCAACAGAAACTAAATATTTTGATGATATGTTTACTGGCTATTTTCTCATTGGATTAAAATACAAATTGTTGTATTTATTTTAAAATGTAGAAATAATTAATTAAAATGAAGTTACCTTATCTAAAGTATTGTTGTTAGAAAACACACCGTCTTCATAATCTCTGATGACAGCCCTGGCCGTTAACTGATGTAACATCTATAAATTACAAAAAGATGGTCAACAATTCTACCAATATCAACAAAACAAACAATAACCTCTCACCTTAAGACATAATCACTGATGGCAGCCCTGGCCGCTAACTTATGCAACATCTATATATTATAAAAAGAAAGTTTAAACAGTGATGGTCAACAATTCTACCAATATCAACAAAACAAACAATCACCTCTTACCATTGAATGGAGGACAGAGCTGTCTGACACAATTTTGAAACGGGATCATCCAAAAACTATCTCACACATGTTTGGCTTAATTTGGTCCAATGGTTTCACTGGAGAAGATTCAAATGTGAAAGTTGATACATGATGGTCGGAAAATGGATGGTCGGATACCAAGTGATGGCAAAAGCTCAGGTGCCTGGGATCTACAATGCGACCAAAACACTTGCATTTGCCAGCTACTTTTGTAAAATGCAAGTAAAAATTCTGTATCGATAGCCCGACGGCAAGTTTATAAATACGGAAAATTTCATTCCATCATCGATCGTATTTTCCAATTTAAATTCCGACTTTGATTATCCGGTCTTTTAAACCAAACAATTGACTCAGACATGAAAATTTTTAATCTCGTACTTTTAACTCTTGCAAGCGACCATGATGATCAAAAAACAAAACCTTCTTACACAATTCTCCGCTAAAAATAAATTGGTCAATCAATTGATAATGAAACTGGCTTTCCTGATGCAGCATCGCCAGAGGTATCAATCGAAAACACTGATGAAGATTCTAAAACTAAAAAGCGTAAATTCTGGAAGTCAAAGTTTTCGTGTCGTTTATGATTCCAGTTATGTTATGAATTGTGATTTTTGCAGAAAGGCAGGCCTAGATATTTAGTCTTCATTACTTCAAAATTTGGATTAAAAAGACATTAACTCTTTTAATTATTTTATGTTTCTTTATTCACAAGTTTTAATAAATAAAAGGAGAAGTACAAAGACAACCAAAAAAAATACAAGTTGCAACACAGACCTACAAAATGTGAGGTCGAGTTCAAGTTCAAGAGAGTAAGTATCTTGTGTTTCATTCAGGGCATTAATAATTATGTACAAATAAATACATATTGGAACTAGTACTATATAGCATGAATTGGCATTAAGACATATTGGAGTTATATAGTACAAATTTGCTGGCAAGTAACATACTTGGCAAGTAAAAAATGTTTCCTTAGTAGCCATGAATTGTAGAGCCATGGGTGGCCCTTTGGCCAGGTGAGCTAAAAACTTAAGTTGGGTCAATAACAAGTGAATAAATATAATTGATGAACTTAAAAGTCCATGAACCTAAAAGATAAATCATGGCTAGACATTTGTTAACAGCCCTCTGACTACATACTAAACAGATAAATACCCTACATACCTTGCCCTTTGTCATGTTGAGTTCTGTAGTAGATACCATCGTAGAGAACTCATTACCATCAACTGAGGCACTCAACTTGGCCTACAATTAAGTTATGTCAAGTTCATAACACAGTTGAAATTTAATAACACAAATGATATCAAGTCATTGAAAATCAGTAAAAAAAAAAACACCTTGAAAGTTGTCACATTTAGCTCAGTTAGACTTGTTTTGGTCAAAACCCTCAAATTTGTTAAAAATCAACACAAACCAGATGTTCACCTGGCTATTATAGCACAGTTTCTGAGAACATTTATTTATTCATTTTCCCATATGTTAAAACTTTCTTGCCTGGGTGGCCATCTTGAATTTCCAGTTGACACCAATAACAGATATTGTTTCATGGACATGTTTGCTTTTAAAGGGTTCTGTGGTGTCAAAAAAGAATATTTTTGAAAATATTTTGCCCAGCGATTAGACAACAAAATCTTTAGGTACTGAACATCATATCAGTTTTATAAAGGAGTTCAAAGGTCAGCTGATGAACATTTGTA
Organism: Gigantidas platifrons; assembly: GCA_002080005.1. Taxonomy (NCBI): domain Eukaryota; kingdom Metazoa; phylum Mollusca; class Bivalvia; order Mytilida; family Modiolidae; genus Gigantidas; species Gigantidas platifrons. The sequence goes on along the minus strand of MJUT01053106.1, from coordinate 675,848 downwards.
GATCACTAGATAATATTTTGCTTAAATCCCACAATGGGAGAATAATAGGTTCCTAATTAATAAGCATCCATATTAAAGATTAGGGATATCTTTCACAAGTGTGAGAAATTATGAGTGGAAGATACCCTGATCTTCTATTTTGGCAGAATGTAAGAACCTACTTGCCCCTTAAAATAAGCCCATAAAGCTTCCCAGACAAAACTTGCCAGTCTTTGTGGATGATGTCAATTGTGACATCAACTCATACATGACGTTTATTATGATTACTACTGTGTCATTAAACCAATGGAGCGGTTGATTAAGAAATAATTAATAAAAGCCATAATGTGTTGTGAGTTTTAACATGGCTTGGCAGGATATTAGTATTTTATCTTTAGCAGTAGTAAAACACGTTTTAGTCAGTAATATGGTTTATATCTCTCTGAACCGTAGGCAGATTGAACTTAATAATTTTGACAATCAATACAAATGGTTGAACACCAGGACTGGGTCGCACAAACCTCAATTAAATTTAAGTGTCAATTGTGACACTTATATTTACTTGCAATGTTCATGAAATTAATATACACTTACAGTTTAATTGAGATGTAAACTTAACGGAGGTTTGTGAAACCCAGTCCTGGAATAGATTCTTATATCTTAGTTAAGGAGAGATAAAGTTGATCATAGATACTTGGTATGATCAATTGTTCAAAAGGTAGTACAGTCAGTCAGTATATGCTCAATTTATTCTATGAATTCCGCAATTTAAATCATTTCATTTGTTAAAAGTATTTATTTGTTTGTTTGTTTGATGGTGTTTAACACCACTTTCAACAATACTTCAGTGATATCGTGGCAGTCAGTTTCATTGGTGGAGGAAAACGGAGGATGCGGAGAACACCATCAAACTGTCGCAAGTCACTGACAAACTTTATCACATAATGTTGTACTGTAATAAACTCGCCCTGATCGAGATTCAAATTGACATCACAACATCAGTAGTGATAGGCACTGATTGCATAGGTAGTTGTAAATCCAACTATCATATGATCACGGCCACAACAGCCCCTTCTTGAAAGTAGAATGGAAATCTTGGAATGTGAGAATTAACCCAAAAGATTATAACAAGAATGTTTAAGATTGTAATTACCTGTGTACAATTTGGTACAAATCCATACACCACTTGTCGTGTACCATTAAATAGAGAAGGAATCTGACATGGAGCCTGTACTATACTGTTATCCTTGGCATAGTATATCCATTGTACACTGACTCCTGAAACTCCTGGTTGACATGCCCTCTCAGTCTGACCTTCAATCTGTAATGTAAATATAATATTCATTCTAACATGACGTCCTTCTTTCGCTTTGTTAACAAATGAGCGATTAATAGATTGGGTATAATCTTATTAGCATATGCGACGGTGCATGTGACTGACTTTCTCGTCATAAATGTACATGTTGATGAATTATCGTCTGGTCGAATTTGGCAGCATAAATTGTGTTACATTTTCCGCAAACGTAAATATAAATTACCGTCTTTCAATCAAAGTATACTACCGTATTTGTACTCTTAGACACATCAGAATCGAAATAAATCATGGAAGCCAGAATGTGTTTTGAGTTTTAACATGGGTTGGCAGATATTAGTATTTTATCCCAAGCTGGAGGCGAGGGATAAAATTTACTAATATCCGCCAACCCATGTTAAAACTCTAAACACATTCTGGCTTCCATGATTTATTTCTTAAATAGACTTTGTTTCAACAAATATATGTTTCTTCCGTAAATGGAGCTTTTTAATGTGAGAGAGTTCATAGAAGAGAGCCACATGTAATGCTAGAAGACAGCCAAAACTAGAGGTACTGCTGGATGCAGGAGTCCCGCTTTGATACATAAATGGAATAACTCAACTGTCCACTACGCCGAACTAATACCCCCCACGTCCCCATCACCTTAATTGAGCCAAAACATATTTGGAACACAACTTTTAGACTCATAATTCTGGGAAAACTCGATGGATCCACCCACCCTTTCAACATCGGCACATGTGGATCTAACATTATAAACTTTCATAGACTGCCAGAAGAGTTGCACTTACAAGGCCAATAGCATATGATGAAACTGCACATTAGAATCTAGGGATGTACAAGTGCATAGTTTAGGGCATAACTCTAGAAAAATTCAATGGACCGCGATATGCTACTAATGTGCACATCTTCATATTAGGATCTTGCAATATATTAAGTTTCACAAACATCTCATTAAGCATGTGGGAGGAGTTGTGATAACAAAGTGCACGGTGAATTGTATCAAATTTTCAAGTCCAAACGGGCACAACTCTGGAAAAACTCAATGGACTGGGATATCCTACTAATGTGCACATCTTCATATTAGGATCTCGCAATATACTAAGTTTCACTAACATCTCATTAAGCATGTGGGAGACTTATGACAAAGTGCATACTGAATTGTCTCAAAATTTCTAATTCCAAAGAAGCATAACAGGGGTAAAACTCAATGGACTGGGATATCCTACTAATGTGCACATCTTCATATTAGGATCTTACAATGTACAAAGTTTCATGAAAATCTGATTAATCATGTAGGAGAATTTGCAATGACAAAGTACAAAATGTACATACTGAATTGTCTTAAAATTTAAAAGTCCAAAGAGGCATATACATATATATATAACAGGGGTAAAACTCAATGGGCAATAAAATCCTTTATACTGTAAAGTGCACATATCATGATCTTAAATTCCACAAAGTTTGGTGGAAATCGGACAAAAGATTTGGAAGTTAGTCTGGACCGACAGACAGACGGACAGACAGACAGGTCGATTCCTATATACATATACATAGTTTGGGGGGGTATAATAAGAGATTTCAATACTTTGAGTGAAATTCAATGTCTTTTAATCTCATTATGATATGTTCTGCTCAAGAATGATATGTCGCTCCACTCAGACACATTATTCTGATTCTGAGCCAAAAAGTCTTTGCTCTTACTCCTTTATGTTTCGTGCTTGGCAGAGAAGACGGGGGCTTCAATCCACGATCTACTGTACTCCAGACAAGACAGGGGCTTGAACCCCACGATCTACTGTACTCCAGACAAGACAGNAGGTACTGCTGGATGCAGGAGTCCCGCTTTGATACATAAATGGAATAACTCAACTGTCCACTACGCCGAACTAATACCCCCCACGTCCCCATCACCTTAATTGAGCCAAAACATATTTGGAACACAACTTTTAGACTCATAATTCTGGGAAAACTCGATGGATCCACCCACCCTTTCAACATCGGCACATGTGGATCTAACATTATAAACTTTCATAGACAGCCAGAAGAGTTGCACTTACAAGGTCCATAGCATATGATGAAACTGCACATTAGAATCTAGGGATGTACAAGTGCATAGTTTAGGGCATAACTCTAGAAAAATTCAATGGACCGGGATATGCTACTAATGTGCACATCTTCATATTAGGATCTTGCAAAATACTAAGTTTCACAAACATCTCATTAAGCATGTGGGAGGAGTTGTGATGACAAAGTGCACGGTGAATTGTATCAAATTTTCAAGTCCAAACGGGCACAACTCTGGAAAACTCAATGGACTGGGATATCCTACTAATGTGCACATCTTCATACTGTATTAGGATCTTACAATGTACAAAGTTTCATGAAAATCTGATTAATCATGTAGGAGAATTTGCAATGACAAAGTACATACAGAATTATCTTAAAATTTAAAAATCCAAAGAGGCATATATATATATACATATATATATAACAGGGGTAAAACTCAATGGGCAATACAATCCTTTATACTGTAAAGTGCACACATCATGATCTTAAATTCCACAAAGTTTGGTGGAAATCGGACAAACGATTTGGAAGTTGGTCTGGACAGACAGACAGGTCGATTCCTATATACCCCTCAAAATGTTTGAGTGAAATCCAATGTCTTTTAATCTCATTTTGTTATGTTCTGCTCAAGAATGACATGTCGCTCCACTCAGACTCATTATTCTGATTCTGAGTAAAAACAGTCTTTGCTCTTACTCCTTTATGTTTCGTGCTTGGCAGAGAAGACGGGGGCTTGAACCCCCGATCTACTGTACTCCAGACAAGACGGGGACTTGAACCCACGATCTACTGTACTCCAGACAAGACGGGGGCTTGAACCCACAATCTACTGTACTCCAGACAAGACAGGGGCTTGAACCCCCGATCTACTGTACTCCAGACAAGACGGGGGCTTGAACCCACGATCTACTGTACTCCAGACAAGACAGGGGCTTCAATCCACGATCTACTGTACTCCAGACAAGACAGGGACTTGAACCCCACGATCTACTGTACTCCAGACAAGACAGGGGCTTGAAGCCACGATCTATTGTATTCCAGACAAGACAGGGGCTTGAACCCACGATCTACTGTACTCCAGACAAGACAGGGGCTTCAATCCACGATCTACTGTACTCCAGACAAGACAGGGACTTGAACCCCACGATCCACTGTACTCCAGACAAGACAGGGGCTTGAACCCATGATCTACTGTATTCCAGACAAGACAGGGGCTTGAACCCACGATCTACCATACTCCAGACAAGACAGGGGCTTGAACCCACAATCTACTGTATTCCAGACAAGACAGGGGCTTGAACCCACGATCTACCATACTCCAGACAAGACAGGGGCTTGAACCCATGATCTACTGTATTCCAGACAAGACAGGGGCTTGAACCCACGATCTACTGTATTCCAGACAAGACAGGGCTTGAACCCACGATCTACTGTATTCCAGACAAGACAGGGGCTTGAACCCATGATCTACCATACTCCAGACAAGACAGGGGCTTGAACCCACGATCTACTGTATTCCAGACAAGCATGCCTACTAACTATTACATAACTTATGTGGTTCATCTCTAATGAGATCATAACAAAAACCTATTAGTCTACAGATTAATGTTATGTGACCTATTAGTCTACAGATATGTCATGTGACTGTCATGTGACCTATCAGTCTACAGATATATGAAATAAATACATAATAATATTCATGAATTTCTGTAAATGACTAATACAGTGAAACTGTCTAAACCGAAGCCTGAGTAAACCGAAAACCTGCCTAAACCAAACAGGCCTTACAGTCCCATCTACTAAATGTCTATGTAAATTGAACCTGCGTAAACCAAACCCCTGTCTAAACTGAACAAATTCTTCAGTATATATGTGTTCAGTTTAGACAGGTTTTCCTGTATTTACCTTTGTTTGCCAATTAGACTTTGTTTTGTTGTTATAATACTGATATGTTCCTCCACCAGATGTCGCCAGTGTTTTCATCAGGTGCTGGTTCACTGTTGGACTGGTAAAAATATATAAGTTGAATAAAAATACAAGAAACACAATGTGCAATATCTGACATTTGTCTTCAAATTTGTAAAATTTTAAAAGATATTCATTATACATGCATACATTTGTAACAGATGTAAAATTCTTAAAACAATCTTGAAAACTTGAGCGTCAAATAACATAAAACTACAGTCAAAATATCAGAATGTTATTACCACAGGACACCATTAAATATACATTATTGGTGTATTTACTGTCAATACACCAATATTGTATTTATTCTGCAATAAAATTTGCAAAAAAAAATGTTATTTATTTAATAATAAAAAAAAATAACGGAAACCCCATTGATACCTCAATAGTATTTCTGGTAAGGGGCGTGGCTTAATACTTTATTAGGCTAATGTGAAAAGTGTTATTATGACAGGGGTGTGGCTTAATAATTTAATAGGCTAATGTGAAAAGTGTTATTATGACACTGTCATAATAAAGCAACAGTTTATTTCAACCCATTTATTATGACAAAACTAATCCAATTGCAGGATAAATTGTTTTACCTTGACGTTTTCTAGATTTAAAAATCACATTAATTGGTGATGTGATTCTATTCTGTGACATGTCAGCTAACACCCGACATATGTATGTGAGACAACGACATGGGATCTTGAATTGTGTCGATTGTCCCACGTAAAATATAAAAGTAAGAAATTTTATCAACATTAACAGTTTTATAATAAAACATACCCAACTCCAGCTGTAAACAGTCTATTTACTGAACTCATTTTTCTGACGAGTGATAAAGTCTCATCTACACTTGTCATGTGACCATCTGATATTAGAATAATACTCCTGCTGCCTTCTGGTGGGCTGAGTAAAAACAAGGATTGTAACAATGTTATTACCACTGTGCCTCCCTGATCAGATTCTGCAGACTAAAATACAATACAAATTCTATGGAATATAAAACTTTAAATTATACAATCACAGTAAGCATGGGCATTACAAAATGATTGATGATACGGGTTATGGTTATGGTGTTTAAAACCACTTTCAACAATATTTCAGTTTACTAATGTGGCGGTCAATTTAATTGGTGGGGGAAACCGGAGTACTCAGATAAAACCACTGAGCTGCCGCAAGGTGGGGGAAAACGGAGTACTCGGATAAAACCACTGACCTGCTGCAAGTCACGGACAAACATTAACACATAATGTTGTATTGGGAGCACACCTCGCGTAAGTGGGATTCAAACTCACAACATTAGTGGTGATAGGCACTAATTGCATTGACATAGTTATAAATCCAACTACCTTATGTTCACGACCACGATGAAGCCACCCCTCCCCTCCCCTTCCTCCCCCNCCCCCCCCACGAGTGTGGAAACAATAATACATAGTTCTGTCTGGATTCTGGAATGTCCCAAATGAAATGATACAATGACAGTATGTATGTGATTACTCTCCATATTTATATCAATGCTACCCAACTGACATCTCTCCATATTTATATCATTGCTACCCAACTCTCTGTATTTAATTTATATCGTTGCTACCCAACTCTCCATATTTTATATCGTTGCTACCCAACTCTCCATATTTATATAGTTGCTACCCAACTCTCCGTTTTTAATATTGTTGCTACCCAACTCTCCATATTTATATCGTTGCTACCCAACTCTCCATATTTATATCGTTGCTTAACCCAACTCTCTGTATTCAATTAATATCGTTGCTACCCAATTCTCCATATTTTATATCATTGCTATCCAACTCTCCGTATTTTATATCATTGCTACCCAATTCTCCATATTTATATCATTGCTACCCAACTCTCCATATTTATATCGTTGCTACCCAACTCTCCGTATTTTATATTGTTGCTACCCAACTCTCCGTATTTTATATTGTTGCTACCCAACTCTCCGTATTTTATATTGTTGCTACCCAACACTCCGTTTTTAATATTGTTGCTACCCAACTCTCCATATTTATATCGTTGCTTAACCCAATTCTCCATATTTTATATCGTTGCTATCCAACTCTCCGTATTTTATATCGTTGCTACCCAATTCTCCATATTTATATCATTGCTACCCAACTCCATATTTATATCGTTGCTACCCAACTCTCCGTATTTTATATTGTTCCTACCCAACTCTCCGTATTTTATATCGTTGCTACCCAACTATCCGTATTTATATTGTTGCTACCCAACTCTCCTACAAAAAATTTAATTTATATCATTGCTACCCAACTCTCCATATTTAATTTATATCGTTGCTACCCAACTCTTCGTATTTGTATATCGTTGCTACCCAATTCTCCGTATTTTATATCGTTGCTACCCAACTCTCCGTATTTATATCGTTGCTACCCAACTCTCCTACAAAAGATTTAATTTATATCGTTGCTACCCAACTCTCCGTTTTTAATATTGTTGCTACCCAACTCTCCATATTTATATCGTTGCTTAACCCAACTCTCCGTATTCAATTAATATCGTTGCTACCCAATTCTCCATATTTTATATCATTGCTATCCAACTCTCCGTATTTTATATCGTTGCTACCCAATTCTCCATATTTATATCGTTGCTACCCAACTCTCCGTATTTTATATTGTTGCTACCCAACTCTCCGTATTTTATATCGTTGCTACCCAACTCTCCGTATTTTATATTGTTGCTACCCAACTCTCCGTTTTTAATATTGTTGCTACCCAACTCTCCATATTTATATCGTTGCTACCCAACTCTCCATATTTATATCGTTTCTTAACCCAACTCTCCGTATTCAATTAATATCGTTGCTACCCAATTCTCCATATTTTATATCGTTGCTATCCAACTCTCCGTATTTTATATCGTTGCTACCCAA
>MJUT01053106.1:584634-603008 GCA_002080005.1 Gigantidas platifrons | reverse complement strand
TAAAATTGTAAAAAAAAAATAAATAAATAAAATTGCGTAAAATTTTTTTCACACGAAATACCCCAAACATTTTCGCGCCTCCCTCCGCTCGGCGCGATTTTTTTAAGTGCGCCCCCCTAACTTGAAATCCTGGATCCGCCCCTGGTATCTCTGCCATTTCACGAGAATCAATAGTTAAGGTTATGATTATGGTGCTTAACACCACTTTCAACAATATTTCAGTTATTTCGTGGCAATCAATTTTATTGATGGAGGAAATCCGAGTACTCGGAGAAAACCAACGACCGATCGCAAGTCACTGACAAACTTTATCACACAATGTTTGATCGAGTATATCTCGCAACGTAGATTGCACAGGTAGTTGTAAATCCAACTACCATCCATCACTACCATGACTGTCCCAAATAGTTTTTGAAGAAAACGTGTTACGTTTGCTGTAATCTGGACGTCCATGTGGAAACTTCTAGTTGCTAGACTATTTCAGAATTGTTGCAACAAATGTTAGCAAATCATATTGGTGGTGTAATGGTTGGCATGCTCTCTTGTGGTAGATCGTTTGTTCAAATCAGACTTGTAAAATTGTCATGTTGTTTCTCTGCTAAGTACGCAGCATTAAGAAGTAAGAGCAAGGAAAGGTTGGCTCTGAAGCAGGATAATGCGTCGTAGAGCTATATTATAGCTCTATCCACAAACTGAGCAGCGAGTATTATAAAAATCCAACTAAGGGCGATGATCTAGTGCACATCACATCGAAACTGATATATAGCTGAAAAATAGCCGACAACAGTTTTTGTTTTCATTGCTATCTTGTCAGTGATATATATATATACATATATATACTCTGCAAAAAAAAACAAAAAAAAACAACAACAAAAAACACACACAACAAAAACCGCATAAGGTGGTTTTAGGTATTTTAATACATGTATTTTAAATCAAAATTGTTCAGTTCCACTTTTATATATCGACTCAGAATGTTTATTATTGAAAAATTAACAGTCCATACTTCAGAGGATAAGTAAAAAAAAAGTCAGTTTATCAGTTAACAGCACACGTGTGTGGTGATACGAGTTTCCAGCAAGCGTAAACCTATCAACGCTCAGTATAATTCCAGCAAGCGTAAACCTATCAACGCTCAGTATACCATCCACGGACACATGCTCCAAGAAGTTGACTCCAGCAAATATATTGGAGTTACCATCAGTAAAGACCTACGATGGGATGATCACATCAACACCATCACTGCCAAGGTCAATAGAACACTGCGTTTCCTAAGACGTAATATGAGAGGCTGCACATCTTCAGCCAGAGCAGCAGCATGAACAGCATATCAAGGACTTGTAAGACCAACCTTGGAACATGCTTGCTCAACATGGGACCCATGGAACTCAGGAAACATCAACAAGTCGAGAAAGTGCAAAGACGGGCAGCCAGATTTGTAACCAGGAATTACCACGACCGACATGCTGGTAGCGTGACACAGATGGTTCAACAACTACAGTGGGAGCCTCTGCAGGTTAGAAGAGTATTTAAGATCAGACTAGTCCTCCTGTACAAGATCCAACATGAACTAGTGTCTATCCCTGCTGAGACTTACTTAGTGGCTGGTGACAACAGAACCAGAGGAGAGCACAAGTTTCGTCCCCCAAACGTGAGGAAAGACGTCTACAAATATTCATTCTTCCCAAGAACCATTAGTGACTGGAACAGACTACCTCCACACGTCACCTGTGCCACTTCACTAGAAGATTTCAAGAACAAGCTGGACACACTCACGGGGTACCAGCTGGGAGTCCAGACCATGTAAATATACAGCAGTCACGTTTTTAATTGTACATATCACTCTAAGAGTTTTTAGTCTTGCCCGCAGCATGCACCTGAGTATAGCGCTCTATGAAGAGTCATCTCAGTACCTGAAAGAAGAAGAAGAAGAAGAAGAAGAAGAAGAAGAAGAAGAAGAAGAAGAAGAAGAAGAAGAAGAAGAAGGAGGGGGAGGAGGAGGAGGAGGAGGAGGAGAAGAAGAAGAAGAAGAAGAAGAAGAAGAAGAAGAAGAAGAAGAAGAAGAAGAAGAAGAAGAAATGGGATATACACATCAAAAGGCAACAAAACACTGGGTTTCTTAAAACGAAATCTAAATACATCAAACCAACAAATAAAAACACAGGCGTACCAAGTGCTTGTCAGGCCAAAATTAGAGTACTCATGCTCTATCTGGGACCCTCACACATCTGAATCCATTAGAAAAATTGAGATGGTCCAACGACGAGCTGCTCGGTACATCTGTAATAGTGTGCACATCGGCAGGTTAAAAAAAATGGGAAAAAAAATTGATCTTTTTATTGCTACTTTTGACAGTCTAATTAAATCAGTATAATTAATATATCGCTAATAAGACGTACTAGTAAAGGATCTATGAATGGTAATATATAGACAGGCAAACGTTACGCTAACGTCTGCATTTCCTATTACACCATTAACGATTTCATATATAGTGTTCATACTGTGGATGAACATGCTTCAAGTGAAGAATCTTCTAATGTAGAACTTCCGCAAGACATTGAAACTGAAAGCTCAGTGGCCAGTTGCAGTGACAGCTCACCCCAATACCTAGAAGTGGCCTGGGTGGTTTAGTGAGTTAGGTAGTTGGATTACCTAACAACTCATACAAGCCTATCATCAATACCGCGTGGGTTCGCGCCCGGCTTTGTAAATTATAAAAAGGGTGCACTCGACTCACAGCCGCAAGTGAAAAAGTTTACCAGTTACTTGCCCATGTTCGGTGGTTCTCTCCGGGTACTCTGGCTTCCTCCACCACTAAAACTGGTCGCCATGATATAGCTGAAATATTGCTGAAAATGGCGTTAAACACAAAACAAACAAATCAATATCTAGATATATCATGTCTGCATGAATCCGAAACTTAGATTAGCCAAATCTTTCCATATATATGAAAGTATGCCCAGGCAATGTGGTAAACAGACTACCAGAGCCAATCACCCCTCGGAAACGCCAAAAGAGTATTGCCGAATTTCTTTGTACTATCCATTTTTGGAACATTTGATTACAGAACTTGAATCATGTCTCCTTAAATCGTAAAACCGCTTCCATGCACGGTATCTACTGCCCCGTGCTGTAGACAAAATAACTGATGATCATGTCGCCACAATATATGAGGCATACCAGGCATTAGAGGATTTCAGGAGAGATCTTTCCAGATGGCGAACCCATTGGGTCATTACAAAACATAATGATTTGCCAACAACACTTTGTTCCACACTTGATTATGTAAATTCAGTTCTCTATCCTTTATTATGTGTTTTGTTAACCATGTCAGTAGCAAGTGCTACTGCTAAAAAGGTCATTTAGTGTAGTGAGACCGTCTCATCATTTATTGATGCATATTCACCAAGATTTCAAGTTGAAGTGGACTTGTATAACGCAATGGAGGTGTTCGTATCTGTTAAGACACGAAGGGTAGATTGTGAACAATTTTAGGAAATTCTTGTCTATCAAAGTCATGAAAATTGTGCTTGATTCTATGTTATATGAAACCCTGAAATGGCCCCAGATCGCACCATTTTGCATCTCTTCGAAAAATAATTTCCAGACCCCCCCCTCTCAATGCTTATGGCGTGCACACTATTAAAGCCTCAGCTACGCCCCTTACCACAATACCAGCAGTGTATCAGATATGCTCAATATGATAAACTTACCATCACTTGCAGAATGTAGACTTCGCACAAGATTGGTTATGATGTACAAAGTATCATTGCATCTTCACTGTCGTGTACCCGAGTAGGATCGATCTTTTCGAGATGGCGACACAGCCAAAAGATGGGCCTCTAATTTAAACACGTTTCAAGCCATTTAATCGAAGGATCCAGCCTAAACGCATTGTTAACACAACAGTCTGATTACTGGGAACACTCGATCTTCCCAATTTTGGATCTTGGCCAGACCCATTTTGTACATTTTGTTTGAAACCTTTCTCGATTTGTGGGACGATGATCAACCCCCCAAAAACACGTTTTTCTCTCTATTCCCGTGGCTCATGTCGGCAATGTCATACCCAGACAGTAACTTCCTGACTTAGGAGTGCTCCGCATTACTTTTATTATGTGGAAAGTGATGAAAAACTAGAAATATCAGTCGCCGAAAGTTTGTTTACGTTTAGGATCGGACACGGTCTTTTTTCGGTAAATTTGTTCGGGAGTGGACATGATATTTGACGTAATTTTTGTTGGGATCGGTCTAAATTTGGTAGGGATCGGTCACGAATATTTGAATCATGAGATGGATTACAAACATACGATGACAATTATCAGAGTTAATATAAAGTTAATATAGTTATACTTAATATGTCACTAAACGTATCGAGATATCAAGATATTAAATCAAATGGCATTTTTTACGTACATGTGCTACTATATATTGAGCATATGAAGCTGCCCTACCTCAGATCATAATTGAACATTGTTGTACCTGTCATAAAGACGAAAAATTGAAGATAAAGGCATTAGAGTTGAATCCGACAGTGCAAATAAAAAAAATTAGAAAAGGAATGCAAATAGAACATCAGAAAAAGAATGCAAATATATATATACAAAAAACAGAAAAAAGAATGTAAATAAAAACATCAGCAAAATAATGCAAATAAAACATCAGATAAAAGAATGCAAAATAAAAGCAACAGGTGCGTGAAATGCGTGAACGGCCGGTTTCATAAAACTTCCCAGGCCAGGTATACAAATTTTTATTCCAGTATTGCTGGAAATTCTGAAAAAATTGTTGACTATGGGATATAATTAAAACTGTTATATTGTTTTTTTTTATCAGAATACATTCTCCTTCAATGTTAATTCCAGAGCTTCCTAGTTAGTTTCTCTTATTGTTCCGAGTGACTTACTGGATTTCTGCACCCGAAATAATTAAAATGAGATTTTCAAAAGATAGCTTTGGTAAGCGTATTAAAATCTCCTTTTGAACTATTGAAGGTGTAGAAATACAATGGTCCACGATAATANAGGTTAAGGTCAAAAAAGGTCCCATCGGAGAACTGTCAACAATCGATAACTTGAACACGAGGTTAAAACTCCTGTTTTAAAAGGATATTATTATTTTTTTATTAGTTCATAGAATAATATGTTTGTATGAATACAGATTAATTCAAACGATAAGTATCGTATATTTAACAAGGTGTGTTTCCGTAAGACCATCGGAATGAGGTAAACCCAGTATATTTCAATATTGTGGTCACCAAAGTCAGTTGATCCATTTACTTTCATATCATTTACAATTAAATTGTTATTGTTTCTTTTTGTCACATTTTTAATCATCTTTATATATAGTCCACGCATGCAACAGTATGTAATCATCGGAGGTCGTATACCAAAAGAAGGAAGAAGAAGATTCGCCTTTCTTGTCATTTCCTTTTTTTTCTCTCCTTAAGAATTTCAACGACCGTCTTCCGTAGTTTCTCCAGGTTCTCCATTAACTGAATATGTCTACTTACTTAATAACCCTTAGTTACCAGGATTTCAAGTTAGGGCGTGTATTTAAAATAATGTCGCGATTTTACGCAAAATTCATATTTTTTCTAATTTTAGGGGGGGCGCCGGGTGCCCCCCCCCCACCCTGGATCCGCCTCTGGTTACTTACTTGTTTTGTTGCGGTTGTCTGTAGTGTTGGTGGGAAAACGCTTGGTTTCCAAGGAACATAGGTACCTGAGGAAATTAAATAGCGGCAGTTTTATCTATCTGCATGATACACTAACAGAAAAATACGTTTGCGGAGGGGATCAGATACGAGAAAACAGTCTATAAAAATTATGTTGCTCATGACCAAGTGAGAAAAACAGAGAGAAAAAACATAAAAGGTTCAGTTAATTGAAATTTATAAATGCTACTGATAAAAAAATTCGCAATCCACCATATAGCATAGGAATAAACTTAAAGTCATAAAAAGGAAACCAAACAGCTACTGAGACGGCCAGACATCATGACATGTGGCTGTGCTCTTTCATACAATTGCATTTATATCAATACTGGCATTAAATGATATGGTAATGAAAGGAGGTGAATCTGCAGATATCCTCGGTATTTTAACTCTCTCAATTACAATGGAAAATTTGAATTTTATAAATTTATTAAATAAAATAAACCTGACATAATTTGGAAAAAATGGAGAGCTCATTAATTATACTATTATGTAAGCAAGGACAGTAGAGATAATTTTAAATACTGGTCAAGGACCAATTACCACCAAATTGCATGTCATGCGTGAGTGCACAGGAATTTCCGGACCAATAAGAAAGAAGAGGACTGACATGTTCACTTCTAGATAACAAAATTATCAGTTCACATCTTTGCATATTTCAAAGAATTCAAATAAGATCCAATAAAACCCTCGACTATAAAGACAAATGGACTTGTGGACTTAAAATCTTAAATTAGAAAATCAAAATATTGAGAGAGAAATCTTACCTCGACAATTATAATGTATGTATCCTGATTATTGCACACAAGTCTTCATGTTTGGTTCACGGTTTCTATATCTGATTATTGTCGCCTTTGTCGTAAGGGTGTTTAAATTTTTGCTCTGTTTGGAAGGAAAACAAAAAATGGGTGCACTAAAGGTCGCTGAACAATGATTACAGCTTAAGTTTTTGTTTTATGATCATGACCCTTTTCTTATATATTTTCATTGCTGATTTAGACCTCATTTTCCATATCTAATAAGATGGTGATAATTGATACTCTTCTCTTCCAATTAAGAGCTGTATAACCAAGGCCAAATGTACACATTGTGGGCTGGCTATCATAAATGTTTTCGTGGGGGAACTAGCTATATTCACATTTCTTGATATGGCATCAGTCAATCATTCATATAGCTACTAAGTTCTCACAAATGTATAGTTTATTAAAGAGCGAATTTATATACATTTGTACAAGATAACATTTCATAAATAAAATTTTCAATAAATTTCCTAACACATTTGTTTCCAAAATAATTTAGTATACTGTATGTGGTTTTAGTTTGACATCCAAGGTACATGTATGACTGTCTTACAACATTTTTCAAAGTTATTAAATACCTATTCTTTGATTACTCAATTATACATTTCCCCATCTATTATTTAATATATTGTCTATGTTAACATCTTTGCTAGCCAAGGGTTACGATTCGGGTCCCCCTTCTCTTCACCCTTGGCAGATCTAGAATACATTTTGAGGATTCACGCTTTAATATTTCATTGATTACGGCTACCAGTACACGTATCCAATCAGAAGACGTTTTANTAAAACCATAAATGAAAATAATGTTTTGACACTTTTTAACTTTCAAAAAAAAAAAAAAACGAAGTTAAAACCATAAATCCAAATTTTTTAATACACAAATAATATTTGTTTGTAAAACGGTTAGCGTCGCCTATTCACCTTTAAAACATGTCAGATTATTGATCACTTTGTGTACACGCGTGCCAAGCGGACTGTGTCGGTAATCTATTTTATCAGGGATTATTTTTTAAGCGAATTTGATGACCCAAGCCAAGGTAATTGTAATCCATAGGAATATAAATTCCTTTAAAGTGATAATCAAAGATTGAATAAATTATCGGTTCCTTTTAAGTCTTGTTGAAATTGATTAATATTAATTACCGGCCCTTTTAAGTTTCATTAAAAATATAAGTTTACACGCCAGACGCATTTATTCAATAAGAGTTAAAAAATAAAATGATTGTTAATTTTTGTCATGAATTCTAATCAAATGTATGAAAAGCATCGTGTAGTCTACGGTCATCATTCTTACAGTTCGCGATGTTACCTGAACAATCTAGTTTTTGTGTCGTTTCGTTAGTTATATTCTATAATTTATTTTGACACATTGTAAATATTTGTGTATTGATTTTTTATTTGTTGTGTATTGCTTGATGAATGTAGTGCTTTAATAGATCTAGTGCTGAGATCGTTTTTATCAAATATTTCTTTGTTTCTGATGTGGATTATTCATGTACAATGTATACAATATTGTAATACCGGTAGTAAAATATAAATTGTCTGATTTTATAATTTTATTTAGTTCATCAACTGTCAACAGTAACGTCTTTGTCAAGAAAATACCACAAATCACATGCATACACAAAACAAACAACCGTCCTGTCAAACAATGTGTTACAAAAATTAATGTCATGACGTCACACTCGACCTTGGATAACTTGAACAATTTCTGGCAGTCCCTTCAACTTCGACTTATCGAGGTTCGACTGTAGTTTATTAACACATTTGTTTCCAAAATAATTTAGTATACTGTATGTGGTTTTAGTTTGACATCCAAGGTACATGTATGACTGTCTTACAACATTTTTCAAAGTTATTAAATACCAATTCTTTGATTACTCAATTATACATTTCCCCATCTATTATTTAATATATTGTCTATGTTAACATCTTCGCTAGCCAAGGGTTACGATTCGGGTCCCCCTTCTCTTCACCCTTGGCGGATCTAGAATACATTTTGGGGATTCGCGCTTTAATATTTCATTGATTACGGCTACCAGTACACGTATCCAATCAGAAGACGTTTTACACGGAGCACATGTTATCGACGAAATGTAAACTTCCCGTTTTGGTACCAAGGAAAACATCTTTCCCCTCTGCCAAAGCTTTGAAACTTTTTATTTTGTTGACAGTAAGTGCTTCCTAATTAAATTTATCACAAATAAGTTTTTCTTCACTGCCAGGGCGCTGCCATTTTCAACTCTCCACAACATACGTATAACAAAACGATTCTGATTGGCTGGCGATGAAGACTATCTAAGGGGCGCAACTTCGATAAACCACCAAGTGGCATTGCGCGCGAATTTCAAAATGTATTCTAGATCCGCCAAGGGTGAAGAGAAGGGGGACTCGAATCGTAACCTTTGGCTAGCGAAGATGCTATGTTAAAGGCATATAAGCTTTCAGAATTAATTTGTTTTGTTTATATTAAAAGTTGCCAATATTCGATGTTTTATACTAATAAAATGTTCTGAACAAGAAGCCAGGTTTAAAAAATATGTTATAATGTCGTAATTAATGAAAAGAATACGATATTTTCTAGTCATTTCCATTCCGGCAGAAACTCTGGTTTTTTCGTTTATTGATCACGTGATTTGACGTAAACTGCAGGCATCATTACTTCCGGTTTGGGTAGCAACGCCTGACGTGAATGTAAATACAACGTCATGCGCGTCATTTACGGTAAAAATGGAAAGGCACAAGCTTTCCAAGGACTGGTGCTGTGTTCCTCAGTGTAAATCTGATGGAAGGAAGCATGGGAAGTATGCATACTATAGCATATCCGTTGTCTTTTTTGTACAGCTTGAGGCGATCATCATTCCAATCAAACTTTTTTAATAAATATATAAGTATATCACACTGTTCAATATTAGGCAACAATTTTAAATCCAACGACCATATCAGCACTTGTCCGATCTCACACACAACATGTGTTACACCGTTCTCCGTTATTGTTCTCCTGTTTATTTGTGAAAGTTCGTAGTCATTTGTTGACGTTATTTTCTCTAGATCTAATTCTTGGGCAAGTTCACATAACTTGACTAATTCATGTTTTCTATACAAATGACATGTTATGCTTCTATGCTGTAAATATTCCTTTAGATCGGGAACCTGCCATCGGAATAAATCTACTTGAATATCATGATAATAATGATAAATGATAATCTGCTGACAAATCGGAAGTTTAGATGCCTGTTGTTTGGTTGCTACGATACGCCAATCGTACCTCCAATTTGAAAACCGTTTTAACCCGAAAATACCGTATTCGAGTATCTGTTTATGAAATCGCCATTAACATACCTAATTATAAGCCGGCTTCTTTTCCGAAGTTTACCGGACACTGATAACTACTATAAATAACCAGCAAACGTGTTGCAGGTAAATATTGGTTAGAATTAATATAATTTAAGAAATATATCTATGAAATTGGATCCCGGGGTAATCAGTTAATATTATATAATGGTATTAAGAATGACACTTAAAATCGTAAATACGTGATGAAATCAATAAAAACAAACCCAAGCATATTGTATGGCATGTGCTTTTTCTTCAGCCCACAATTTCGCACATGCACAAACGCTTTACCGAATGAGGTCACTGTGTAGGTCATCAATGGTCATACAATTATATTCATGAATGTATGAATATTGATCAATATTGTGCCGTGTAAACATTGGAATCTTGACTGGATGCAAGAAAATCAAACAGCGACGTATTTCCTTCGTTCTAGGCTATTTATGTATGATATTATGAAAAATTCAACTGCAATTAAATTAGTATAAAACATCTAATATTGGCAACTTTTAATAAAAAGAAAAAAATTATTCTGACAGCTTGTATGCCTTTAATATATATAATGTAGTATAAACTGTATTTTTAATAATATATTCTGAAACGTCCCAAATGTATGGGTTATAGTTAAGTATTAACAACTTTACAACGGTCCCTGATATAAATGTGCACGGGGAGAAAATCCATCTGTTAGTCTAACGGTAACATTTTATATAACTAAGCATTTAAAAGGATGTACTGAACAATATATACTATCTTTAATTTGTCTTGTGAAAATAGGGGACGACAGGTTGTGATTGTATGGTAGTTGGATTTACAACTACCTGTGTAATTAATACCTATCACCACTGAAGTTTTGAGTTAGAATCCTGCTCAGCCACAACATTATGTAATAGTTTGTTAGTGTCAGATCGGTGGTTTTCTCCGGGTATTCCTGTTTCCTTCAGAAATAAAACTGACCATCACGATATAGCTGAAATATGGTTGAAAGTGGAGTTAAACACCATAAACCTTACCCTTTTAAATTATATGGCTTTATAATCTTTAGCCTATGAGGGTTAGGGTTAGGGTGTTTAAGCACCACTTTTATTGTCTGCTCTTTATATTATATACAGGAAGCTATGGATGTTGCTATAGAAACTGACATATCTAAGGGAGATAACACAAATTCAGTTGAAGACAATTTGACCACAATCAATGATTCTGAAGTTAAAGTGAAAAATGATGAAGATGTGAAGGAGGAGACTGAAACAGCAGAACAGGAAGAAAATGATGGAACAGAAACAAAAACTGATACAGCAGACCTTTATGGGTACACAAGGAGGGACGAATTTACGTCAGAAATATTCAAAATAGAAATTACAAACTTGCCTCGTTTTGGTTTCAAGGTAAATGATTTTTGAGGGATTAGTGTTGTTTTTGGTGGTGATATTGTTGACTATGATTGTTAAACTTTCTTTTTATCTACAGTAAAGAAGAACATTTCAAGGTTGGAACTGATGATTTGTTTTAACATTTCATGATTAAAAATATTTGTTAGAATCATATTCACATCGGTAATATCGGTAATTTCAGGCTGTTTTTATCTAAATGACAAGTTTACTATTTTATCTCTATAGCAACTGAAGAAAAGACTAAATAGTTTAGATGTTAAACCAGTGAAAGTTAAAGCAGTTGACAGACAAAAGTATGCCTTTGCTACATTTAGGTAGGTAGAATATTAAAAGTTGTTTAAGTTTAGTTAGTTTATGGTGTTTAATGCCACTTTCAGCAATATTTCAGTTATATCGAGGTGGACAATTTTATTGGTGAAGGAAGCCGGAGTACACGGAGAAAAGCACCGACCTGCTGCAAGTCAATGACAAACTTTATCACATAATGTTGTATCAAGTACACCTTGCCATGAGTGGGGTTCAAACTCACAACTTTAGTGATGATAGGCACTGATTGCACAGGTAGTTGTTAATCCAACTACCATACGATCACGAATACGACTACGACTACGACGGCCCAAAAAGTTGTTTTAACAAAACAGTAGGTTGTGAAAGGTGAAAATAGTTAACTAATGAACAAACAAAATGTGTTAAACAAATAGAAGTAAAACACTCAATTACAATTGTTTTCATTATATATCTATTGGTAAGTATCCAGCAAAGATGAAAAGATCTAAATTTTCCCCCATAAAAATTCATATATCATATTTCTGAATTGACATTAAAATTAGCTGTGCAAATATCTTTTGTATTTTTAATGGTGAACATGGATTTTCCAGTGGAATCAGATATTTAAACATTGTTATTAAAACCTTGTTTTATTTTTAGATATTTATGTATGTGACTTCTGGATTTTTCTGGCAACTTCCAATTATATTTCCAAGATATATGTATTTCAGAGAGCCGTCATGGTGGTGATCACATGGTAGTTGGATTTTCAACTACCTGTGTAATCAGTGTATCAACACTAAAGTTATGAGTTTGAACCCTGTTCATGGCGATGTGTACTCGATACAACATTATGTGATCAAGGTTGTCAGTGACTTGCGACAGGTCTGTGTTTTTCTCTGGGTACTATGGTTTTCTCCACCAATAATACTGACCGCCATGATATAACTGAAATATTGTTGAAAGTGGCATTAAACACCATAAACCTAAACCCCAAACCTATATTTCAGCTTTTTATCTATTTTCTTTCCATTAATGAAAAAGTCATTTTTGTCTTGCCTGCGATGAAAGTCATTGAAGGCGAGACATTGGTAATTAAATGAAAATTTTCAAGATACCAAAGGGAAAATCAGAAGCTGTAAATCAAAGAAGGATAGACAATAGAATGGCCAAAAGAAAAAGAAAAAAACAATGATGTACAAGGATAGACAATATAATGGCCAAAAGAAGGATAGACAACAGAATGGCCAAAAGAAGGATAGACAATGGAATGGCCAAAAGAAGGACAGACAATAGAATGGCCAAAAGAAGGATAGACAATATAATGGCCAAAAGAAGGATAGACAATGGAATGGCCAAAAGAAGGATAGACAATGGAATGGCCAAAAGAAGGATAGACAATAGAATGGCCAAAAGAAGGATAGACAATGGAATGGCCAAAAGAAGGATAGACAATATAATGGCCAAAAGAAGGATAGACAATGGAATGGCCAAAAGAAGGATAGACAATATAATGGCCAAAAGAAGGATAGACAATGGAATGGCCAAAAAAACCAAGGGTGAACTCAGGTGCTCTGGAAGGATAAGTAGTTCCTGTGAACCCCACTAAAAACCAAGGGTGAACTCAGGTGCTCTGGAAGGATAAGTAGTTCCTGTGAGCCCCACTAAAAACCAAGGGTGAACTCAGGTGCTCTGGAAGGATAAGTAGTTTGTGTGAACCCCACTAAAAACCAAGGGTGAACTCAGGTGCTCTGGAAGGATAAGTAGTTTGTGTGAACCCCACTAAAAACCAAGGGTGAACTCAGGTGCTCTGGAAGGATAAGTAGTTCCTGTGAACCCCTCTAAAAACCAAGGGTGAACTCAGGTGCTCTGATAGGATAAGTAGTTCCTGTGAACCCCTCTAAAAACCAAGGGTAAAATCAGGTGCTCTGGAAGGATAAGTAATTCCTGTGAACCCCACTAAAAACCAAGGGTGAACTCAGGTGCTCTGGAAGGGTAAGTAGTTCCTGCTCCACTAGTGATACCTGTGGTCTTATTAATGGTAACAATTTGATGATAAGTCATGAATGAGAAATGGGACAGAATTTGACTGACAAATAGAACAAAACATTCAGAAGATCTAGAGATTATTATTATTAGGATCATTGTCGTCTGCATGTTGGAAATGCAGTTTAAAAAGGAAAATATTTTGTAAAATGATGTTTGATTTCTTTGGTTAGAAATGAAGAAGAAAGAGATGATGCTATAATTAAGATTAATGGACACGTGTGGAAAGACAGAACTTTGTTTGCTAAGGTAATGATAGGACTGTTTGTTTATGTAAGGGAATTTAGGAATAAAGGATATAACTGAAATATTGTTGAAAGTGGCGTTAAACACCAAAGAACAAACATACCTGTATGACGGAATTTTATGACTTAATTTATATAGATATATCAGGACTGTTTAGAATGAGGACCGAAGGAAAAATTTGTTTGAATGGATGTGAGTGTCTTAAAGATTTAAATATATAACACAGTTTTATAATAAAGATTAAATTATTTAAAGATTTAGGTTAAGGATTGAGAAATAAAAAATATTTGACATGTATCTTGGAGGTAAACTTTTGTTCTTGAAGTAAAACGTTTGTTTTATTTGTAGAAAGCCAGTGCCACAGCTGATCCATTGTTAAAGAAAAGAAAAACAGAAAATACAGGTACAAAAATCCTAAAATACAGGTACAAATATCCCAAAATACAGGTAAAAAAAATCACAAAATACAGGTACAAAAATCACAAAGAAGACTAGAATCCTGTTTAGTGGTTAGATTTATAGAATTATTAAATAATGGTATCACAGGGTCACATTCTATAGACAAGGGGCCTTTGAGGTCGTGAATGTATGGCAATTGAATTTACAACTATTTGTGCAATCAGTGCTTATCACCACTGAAGTTGTAAGTTCGAATCCCACTCATGCAAGATGTACTCGATACAACATTATGTGATAATGTTTGTCAGTGACTTGCGACAGGTCGGTGGTTTTCTCCGAGTACTCTTGTTTACTCCACCAATAAAACTGACTGTCATGATATAACTATAATATTGTTGAAAGTGGCGTTAAACATCAAAAACCAACATAAACCAAACCTATATCAAGGTATTTACAGATGTGCTGCTAGAATGGGCTGATTTTACAGCTTTCAGATATATGAATGGGTCATCAGTTTTCCACTTCCAGGGGTGTGGAAATAATTAAATGTTCTACTTGTCCCCGGGCAAGTCATCTGAAAAAAGTTACTTGTCCGGACAAAATCCTACTTGTCCTGTTTTTTGTACAAACATTTGATACTTATAAACACAGTTGCTAAATTGAACTTGTTTATATTGTCTATTACATCATTGCGTAAAATTTGAAATATCGTTTTAATAAAGTTAACACAAACATCCCTTCCTAAGTGATCACTGTCCAAATGAAAGCCATTTTAAATTTGGATTTTAGATAGGAATATGCAGTCAGAGAATATCTGGTTGTTTTTAGATACAGAATAAGCTGAGTTAAAAACAAATCTCATATCAATGAAGTTCATTTTGATTAACCTTGACAATGGATTTATCAATCAAACAGTCATGTAGTACCGGTACTAGTATTTAGTTTTAGTGGTGTCTTCATACTTTGCAGATGACTGGTGGGAAGATAGGTATCCATTCTGTCCACGATTTTGCCAATAAACATTAATGATTTCTTGTCAGCAAAATCAGAGTATATTCTGCAGATATTTCAATATGAGACACTATCAGAATCCAGTAGTAAACATGAGAAATCAGCTAACCACTTGGGTGTTTTTCCTAACATTTTGTGTCCTTTTCTGCTAGAGTTTTGCATTTAACTTTTTCGTGATGTTCATTGTGGCCAGAATCTTTCCCAGTCTTTTTTTTTTTATTATCAAATATTTGTCCATTGCAACGACTGCAACCCGATTTGTATTATACGTTCACGGATGTATGGCTATGGACAAGCAAGGAAACGTCACATTCGGAACTCCTGTAAAAACCTGTTACATGGTCCCAGTTATCGTTAAGTAAATGCAGTACAATTATCATTGCAATCGAGTCGTAATACTCAACTTAGAACTTGTACAATTCTGAGTATTAGAACTTGTACAATTCTGGTTATTTTTAGCTGCTTTCGGAATACCACTGACGTGATTGTTTCCTATTAAAAAAAACAACATTTATCTAAATAACCGTCAATATTTACGATATAATATCATTTGAGGAATTCTCTTCCCAGAGTACTTTAATTAGAAATTATTTTTATTTGTTGATTTTTACTTGTCCCCGGACAAGCTAGCCAGGAAAATCTACTTGTCCAGCAGGTTCTATTTACGAGTCGGACGAGTCGGGCATGGCAATTCCACACCCCTGACTTCAATATATCAACGGATAGTGATTTGTAAGCCATGATATATCAAGACAAATTCTTCTATAATTATGTTATATTTTAACAGGGGCCATCGTGGCCGTGATCGTATGGTAGTTGGATTTACAACTACCTATGTAATCAGTGCCTATCACCGTTGATGTTGTGAGTTTGAATCTCGATCAGGGCAAGGTGTACAATATTATGTGATAAAGTTTGTCAGTGACTTGCGACAGGTCTGTGGTTTTCTCTGGGTCCTCAGGTTTCCTCCACCAATAAAACTGACCGCCACGATGTAATTGAAATATTGTTGAAAGTGGCATTAAATACCATCAAACAAACAAACATATATTTTAACATGATAAGGTTTATAATTGATATGTTTATTTTAGATTTGAGTCTAATATATGATTGGGTCACCAATTACTGAATAATATATCAATGGTTATAGTTTTGCTAACTTCCAATATATGAATAGGTATTTCTTTCTGAGGTAATATATTAGTTGGTGGTGTTTTTTAATGGAATAGACTTGAAAATGTCCATTCCTCCCTATATAGACTTTTATATTAGAATGGCCCCTCAATGACTCATGGTGAGGTATAACTCAATGGTCAATACAACATGATGTGATAAAGTTTGTCAGTGACTTGTGGCAGGTTGGTGGTTACTCTGGGAACTAAAATTTTCCCCACCTGTAAAACTGATTGCCACGATATAGCTGAAATATTGTTGAAGGTGGAATAAAACACCATAACCCTAACCCCTAATGGAATAGATGTAATTAAACGTTTGATTTTGATATGTCGTTGTGGTCTGTCACATTCATAGTTTTGATAGGACATGTAGGATGCTCAGATAAATGAAGGTTAATTTTAACATTACAAGCTTAAAGGTCATTTAAGGTGGTACCATACACTTCAGGTAAAATTTGATCTGCTCGTTTAATTTTCTAATTTTTTTGGCAGTGTGTTTGAATATATCTACTGTAATAAATATAAAAAATCTAACAAATTCCAACCAACAGACTCAGAGCTATAAATTCACTAGTCACATAGCAGCTTTTCTCTCTGTGGTTTTGATCACCGAGATGCTTGAAATCTGCATACAAACATCGTATGATCAAAACGTCCAACTGATTTTAAAGAGTTATCTCCCTGTAGTGTATGGTACTCCCTTAAGCTTATCATAGATGATCATATATTACAGCAGATCAACCTGATGAGAAGAAAATGAAAACAGAGGAAGAAATACTACCACCAGGTGTTAGGTAAATATATTATGTATCCTGTGTAGGGTATTACTCAAGTGTAAGCTGACTATAGGCCATACTTGCATACTCACCTGATGTCGATGCGACCCGGGAATTCGACCCATTAGGCGATGAAAGTGTTGTCGCACGGTAGATGCTTAAAAGACCTGGGATTTTAAAGTCCTACGCATGTTCACCCGCATTTCTTTCATCATTCTGGTTTTTGTTTTTTACCCATATTTTTCCAGAAATTAGTTGTGCAAATTGATTTCCACCATCAATAAATTTGGTCTAGAGGACTCTGTCTTTGGCTATAAAACTAGTCTTAGGTAAGTTTTGTAAGTAGTTTTCAAATAATGTATATTGATTCAGTTAAAACTATGTCTGGACAAAAGAGATGTCAGGATCAGTAAGATGTCTGGACAAAAGAGATATAGATGTCAGGATCAGTAAAATGTCTGGACAAAAGAGATATAGATGTCAGGATCAGTAAGATGTCTGGACAAAAGAAATATAGATGTCAGGATCAGTAAGATGTCTGGACAAAAGAGATATAGATGTCAGGATCAGTAAGATGTCTGGACAAAAGAGATATAGATGTCAGGATCAGTAAGATGTCTGAACATAAGAGATATAGATGTCAGGATCAGTAAGATGTGTGAAACTGCAACATAGAAAACAGTATTCAAAATAATCTTCATTACGTTGAAGGATTTCCGTAAATAAAGAAGAAGAAAATTTTAGGAAACCGAATTTCTTTGATTTGAAGCAAACCAGTGATCGAAGTGGTAGTGGTCAATTTATTGTCCCCCGATGCTTCGTCGAAGGGGACTATTGAAATGGGTGTCGTCCGTCCGTGTGCTTGGTTTCCAGATGATAGCTTGTGAATGAAAAGTCAGATTGAAGCCAGGTGTGGTTTGTAAGTGTATCTTATGAATAACTAGGTCAAGTTCGATAATGACAATTTTTCGACTATTTTTACTAGAGTTATGCCCCTTTTTATACCTCAAAATTGCTAAATATTTGGTTTCCAGATGATAACTTGGGAACAAATAGTCAGATTGAAACTAGGTTTGGTATGTAAGTGTATCTAATGAATATCTAGGTCATGTTCGATAGCGATCGTTTTTCGACTAATCTTACCAGAGTTACATCCCTTTTTATACTTCGTCCGTGTGTCCTGAATTGGTTTCCAGATGATAACTTGTGAAT
>MJUT01053106.1:556739-570090 GCA_002080005.1 Gigantidas platifrons | reverse complement strand
TCTCTCTCCAAATTTCCAAAATTTTAATACTTTTCGTCCTTTATTTCAAAAACTATAAGAGATAGATGTCAAGTTTAAACTGCAAAAATGTTCAGCATGTCAAGATCTACAAAAAAGTTCCACAGTTGAAAATGTCCGACAACTATGCTTTTGGTTACTCAAATTATCAAAGGGAAGCAACTCTATTACAAAATGTGAAGTAGCAAAAGCTAAATTTTGAGACTCATTGACATTTATGTTTTTTATTGCAATGTTGATAACATACATTAAAGGGGGAACCCCTGCCCAAATTATTTTGGAGACGGGGTCTGCAATGACGAGGGCTACATTTGTTATTTTTTTATCAAGTTTTATTGACTGATATTATTATGCCCAGATCAGCTATACAGGCTCCTGGGAGCCTCTAGTATGTGTATAATACCAAAAAGAAACAATTATCCTTCAAATTCAAATAAAAAAAAATGAAAATGGCTACAATCTTGGCCATTAAAAATATATATCCCTATTATCAGCATTATACTGATATCGATCCAAGTGTTAATACCCGACCTCATATTTCCTGTTTATAAAATAGATCATGAACAAAGTGAAAAAATGTTTCTAAGGAACGATTGAAGATACCAAAGAGGTATTCAGACGCCGTAGTTATTGAGAACTGTTTAAAGGATTATATATATTTTTATGATAAAGGCCCATTTTACTGTGCATCAGTTATCATAGCGTAATGAAACTGCCTGGGTCAGAACCAGATTTTTTCTCTCTAAAATTACGGGAACTCGGTGGCTCGAACTTCTGATAGCTCGAACAGATTTTGACAATCCCTTCGAGTTCGAGTCAGCGAAGTTCTACTGTACGATTTTCAAAAGGGGAGGTAATTCTACATTGTTCTTCTTTTAACGAAATAAGATCGAGAGTCCCCTGGACTTCGTTATAAACGAACTCTACTGTATACAAAATGTATGTAATTAGTGACCATCACTGCTTAAGTACATGGCGAGGTTTATAACTTGAGGTGACTTTATTTTTATCAAGACTTGCATCATTATCTGTGTCTGTTTCACATTTCAATCTTTTTCTCACAGAAAACTGAAACAATTGAAACCAAACTTGACAGGATGAATTTTCATTATATGACCTAACACGTTTTCGTTGTTGATTGGAATTCCAAGATGGCTGGCACCGCAGGACCAAGTTTTAAAATAGGACTCTGAATCCATTGAACCATTGAAACAAACCTGACTAATATGATTCTTTGATAGCCCTTTATAAAATGTCTGTTTTTGTATTGCTCTGAAATTCAAGATGGCTGCCATTGCAGGACACGAATAGGACCATATGGAAAGTGAATAATTATTTTTCTCAGAAACTGGACATTTGATTGAATCCAAACTGAAAAAATACAACTAATCACCAGACGGTACCTTACAAAAATTTTGTGTGCATTGGTGTTCCATCACGACTTCCACCATAGGACAATGTTTAACATAGGACCCTATGTGAAAATGAACAAAATGATTTTTCTCAAATTTTAAAAAGTTAATTGAATTTAAGTAATAGTCATTGGATGGTCCTTAACAGAAGTATTTAGTATGGATTGGAAATCCAAATTGGTCCACACCACATGGCACTGTTTGACTATGGGAATATCAATAAAAAAACCAATTTATTTGAAACTTCAAACTCGCTGGAACCGAAACAGTGTGTGAATATCCAGGTGAGATATATAGGCTCATTTGAGGAGGTGGGCTAGGGTTATGGTGTTTAATGTCACTTTCAACAATATTTCCATTATATCGTGGCAGTCAGTTTTATTGGTGTAGGAAACCAGAGTACCTGGAGAAAACCACCGACCTGTCGCAAGTCACGGAAACACTTTATCACATAAAGTTGTATCAAGTACACCTCACCATGAGCGGGTTTCGAACTCACAACTTAAGTGGTGATAGGCCCTGATTGCATAGGTAGTTTTAAATCCAACTACAATACGATCACGACCACGATGGCTCCCTCTGGCTGATTTGAGCCTCTAGTTAATTTTAGAAATAAACGTAACAAATGTTTAATTTATAAGGAAGGAAGTACACATACTTTATGCTATAATATAACATATATATGTTGTAGGCTACTATTGATGGAGAGAAATGTCGACTGAAGGAGTATTTCAGTACAGGAGAGGGTAACAAATGTAAAGTCAGTAGTATGTATTGGCGTACCTATACTAGTGTGTAAGTCTGATATCTGTTCTTATCCATAATTTGTACATTTTCCCTTTGATCTTTACATGCGATAATATCTATTATGAAGCAACTAGATTGATTGCTTGGAGAAATCCATTCTCACAAAACAAATCAACAGTAGTATATGTTTATAGACTGAGTCTGATATCTCTCCTTAAAGAAACTGTCAGAGTTTGATATTATACAATTATTGACTTTTGATGAGTTAAGATCAAGATTGATCAACCCAAGAAACAAGATTCACTGGTGACAATATTTTACATTAATGAAAACATCACAAAAAAATCAGTGAGTGAGTGAGTGACAGTTGTTTAGTGCCAACTCAGCCATTTCCCCAGCTATATCATGACGAGAACAACCAAAAATATCAGACTTTACAGCAGTTTGAGAGTCAGGGACAAATCAAATAAATATTGAGGCTGTTGTGGTCGTGATTATATGATAGTTGGATTTACAATTACCTGTGCAATCATTTTCAATCACCGCTAATATTGTGAGTTCGAATGCTGCTAAATGGAGAGGTGTACTCGATACAATATTATATGATAAAGTTGGTCAGTAACTTGTGACAGGTCGGTGGTTTTCTCCGGGTATTCCTGTTTCCTCCACTAATAAATCTGACCGCCACCAATTAACTGGAGTATTGTTGAATTGGGGTTAAACACTATAACCCTAACCCTAATCAATATCAGAACATACATGATTTCTCCGTGTATGAAGAATGTCACCCTGTCAGCACATAAAGTGACTTGCTACAAGACAAAAGTCTGAGCCTATCCTATATACAATGTATATTCTAGTTTTCCTGTGGCAATCTTAATTTAAAAAAAAAACATAGAAGACACAGAGATGATTAGGGTTGTATCCCACAGTGTAAAAAATTAGAAATACAACCTAATTCTCCGCTGCAAGGTTTATCCCCTCCAAAAGGAGTGTCATGGAATTTTGAAGGACAAATAATGTACACAACACACCTTTAAATTTCTGCCCAGAGGCCCATCCTATTTGTTTATTTTACCTTCAAGATTTATTGTTTGTAATCTTCGTTCTTTTCATGAATTTAGCCAAAATACTATTAACTTATCATTAAACAACAATCAATCAATCAGTGATAATCACATCACACAATACAGTGCAGACTATCAAATTTAAATCTTATTTTACAGGCAAACAGGAACTACAGATGCAGCATATGAACATATCAATGGAAGCAAGGTAAGTCATTTATTCCTTGTGTGTGGATTGGATATAGTCTGTCAACATTGTCACTATTATAGCATCACAAAATTTTCCTGTTAGTAAGCTTACTATTGATAGCTGGAGCAATATTTTATAATGAGTTATCAAACGAGAAGTAACCTTACTGTGGATAGCATGCTGGGATATTGTGCAATAAGGTATCCCAGTAGTAATTCTATTTAAATGTAGTTCGTTTTGCAGATTTCTTGCACAGAGTATATTTTGGATATTTAAAATTTGAAAGAAAAACAAATGTATTATGTATAAAGTTCAAGATTAGAGCATTCTTTATAACAGGGAAGATGAGGGTTGGCATTTTATTCACACATGGAAAACACTTACATGACTGCATCAGTGGAGGTTTGGGTCTATAAAACAAGTTTAATCCTGCCACTGTTTATTGAAGTGTCTGTACCAAGCCAGAAAAATGAAGGGTCAAGTATATGTTTCAGGGGTATCAACGTTGCCTCTTATTACTATTTTTCTGTTGTAATTTGGAACTGTTTTGACACTGGTTTTTTTATTTATATTGATTGATTGATTGTTTTTAATGCCACTTTCAGCAATATTTCAGCTATAACATGACCACCAGTTTTAGTGGTGGAAGAAACCGGAGTCCCAGGAGAGAACCAGCGACCATGGGCAAGCAACTGGTAAACTTTATCACTTACAGCTGCGAGTCGAATGCACCCTTTTTTATCCCCTCGCCAACGAAGTTGCGATGGGATATAGTAACGCTACCGTCCGTCTGTCCATCCTTCCGTAACATCCTTGTGAACACTCTAGAATCAACATCCTTCAATGGATTTTGACCAAA
This sequence comes from Gigantidas platifrons, assembly GCA_002080005.1. Taxonomy (NCBI): domain Eukaryota; kingdom Metazoa; phylum Mollusca; class Bivalvia; order Mytilida; family Modiolidae; genus Gigantidas; species Gigantidas platifrons. Next base: position 565,797 of record MJUT01053106.1, on the reverse strand, counting down.
CTTGGTACATACTTAAGGGAATCTGGAGCGCTTTTGATTTTCAAGGTCAAAGGTCAAGGTCACCGGGTCAAATTTTTACCACGTAATATCCTTGTGAACACTCTAGAATCAACATCCTTCAATGGATTTTGACCAGACTTGGTACATACTTAGTCCTTAAGAGAATCTGGAACCCTATTGATTTTCAAGGTTATAGGTCAAAGATCAAGGTCACCGGATCAATTTTTAGCTCGCCTGTACAAAGTACAGAAGAGCTTATGTTGTCACTTGTGCGTCGTCGTCGGCGTCCAATGTTAACGTTTGCGTTTAGCTCCAATGTAGACAAACTACTTGGCCCAGGTTGATGAAACTTCACATGTGAGTTTGTCATGAACATTTAAATTCACCGCACACAAATATAGGTCACCGTGACCTACTATTTCTGCCTGTATGACTTCGACATTTTTGCGTGAACGTTTGCGTTTAGGTCCAATGTAGACAAACTGCTTGGCCCAGGTTGTTGAAACTTCACATGTGAGTTTGTCGTGAACATTTAAATACACCGCATACAAATATAGGTCACCTTGACCTACTATTTCTGCCTGAATGACTTCGACATTTTTCGTGAACGTTTGCGTTTAGGTCCAATGTAGACAAACTACTTGGCCCAGGTTGATGAAACTTCACATGTGAGTTTGTCATGAAAATTTAAATACACCGCATACAAATATAGGTCACCTTGACCTACTATTTCTGCCTGAATGAGATCGACATTTTTGCGTGAACGTTTGCGTTTAGATCCTATGTAGACAACTACATAGCCCAGGTTGAAGAAACTTCACATGTGAGTTTGACGTGAACATTTAAATACACCGCACACAAATATAGGTCACCTTGACCTACTATTTCTGCCTGTATGACATCGACATTTTTGCGTTAACGTTTGCGTTTAGGTCCAATGTAGACAAACTACTTGGTCCAGGTTGATGAAACTTCACATGTGAGTTTGTCATGAAAATTTAAATACACCGCATACAAATATAGGTCACCTTGACCTACTATTTCTGCCTGAATGACATCGACATTTTTGCGTGAACGTTTGCGTTTAGATCCTATGTAGACAAACTACTTAGCCCAGGTTGAAGAAACTTCACATGTGAGTTTGACGTGAACATTTAAATACACCGCACACAAATATAGGTCTCCGTGACCTACTATTTCTGCCTGTATGACTTCGACATTTTTGCGTGAACGTTTGCGTTTAGATCCAATGTAGACAAACTACTTGGCCCAGGTTGATGAAACTTCACATGTGAGTTTGTCGTGGACAGTTAAAAACACCGCACACAAATATTGGTCACCGTGACCTACTATTTCTGCCTGAATGACTTCAACATTTTTGTTAAGACCTGATTTACTATTACATTTTATGTCCATTTTGAATACCATTAAATGTTTTTCTTTTGGCTAAACTGAAGTATTGCTCTTAACCAAATTAAACACTAACCACATGGTTATGACATTCACATGTAACTATAGATTGCACAGGCGAGCTGGATGGTCTGCCTTGCGACCAGGTATTTTTTACCGCATAACATCCTTGTGAACACTTCAGAATCAACATCCTTCAATGGATTTCGACCAAACTTGGTACATGCTTAGTCCTTAAGAGAATCTGAAACCCTATTGATTTTCAAGGTCAAAGGTCAAGGTCACCAGATCAATTTATACCACATAACATCCTTGTGATCACTCTAGAATCATCATCCTTCAATGGATTTTGACCAAACATGATATATACTTAGTCCTTAAGAGAATTTGGAACCCTATTGATTTTCAAGGTCAAAGGTCAAGGTCTCCAGGTCAAATTTTTACCATGTACCATCCTTGTGAACACTCTAGAATCAACATCCTTCAATAGATTTTGACCAAACTTGGTACATACTTAGTCCTTAAGAGAATCTAGAATCCTGTTGATTTTCAAGGTCAAAGGTCAAGGTCACCGGGTCAAATTTTTAGGCGAGAGAATACACCACGCTTTGCGTTGCCCTTGTTGTAATTTACAAAGCCGGCCGCGAACCCACGCCGTATTGGTGATAGGCTTGTAAGAGTTGTTAGGTAATCCAACTACCTAACTCATTGAGCTACCTGGGCCCTAATTTTGTGGTATTTTATTTTTCATACTAATTGATATTTGTCTATTATTTTTCAGTACATTGAAGAGAAACTATTCAACCTGACGTTTAGAATATCTCCTGATGCCTTCTTTCAGGGTATTGTAACTATTAACTTTTACAGTTGAGAAAAGGGGCCATCATGACTATGATTGTATGGTAGTTCGATTTACAACTACCTATGCAATCAGTGCCTATCACCATTGATGTTGTGAGTTCGAATCTCGAACAGGGCGATGTGTACAACATTTTGTGATAAAGTTTGTCAGTGACTTACAACAGGTCGGTGGTTTTCAACAAAAAGTTGAGAAATAAAGTTTACATTGAGTTTAAATTTCTGTGATTTTGATTATATGACAATTCTAACTATAGATTTACAGTCTTGTTGGGTTTTGTTTAATACATTAGAGTTAAATAGTAATGGCTAACTATATAATTAACCGGATCCATACAGTTCAATCCTCTGACAAATCACAGACCTGTATTTAAAGCACTGTATAAACACCATCAAATGAACCTTGAAACTGGTAACTTAATAATCCAGTCATTATATTCTACTCACTGCTATCACTCCAATTACTCCTAAGTACATTCACAGTCAAAATGTGTCAACAGGAAAAAAAAAACAATGTTATGCATCATGGGATTTTTACATAGATGCAAAATGTACCAATTTGTAAGTACATGTATAACAGATGGGGATGGAGCATATACATTTAACTTGTAAAAATAACATGAGGAAAGAATATACAAAAGATTTCAAGAAAAATCAAGGAGTAAAAGTGTTGACCAGATTGTCATATTGGGGACAATCAGTAGTTTGTGAATGTTGATTGGTTGTCTAGTATAGACAGCAATTAACACTAAATTAATGGAGAGTTCAAACACTCATGGCATGATTGTTGATTGACGGTGAGGTAATCATTTGGGTTACAAAACTGAAGGAATAATGTATTTCACAAAATAGTAACTCATGTTACAAAGGACTTTAAGTTAGCATATATTTGTGTCTTTCAAATTTAGCAGTCCTCTCGATGAGCACCACTGGTCCTCCAGCCTAAGATCAGTAAAACTTTGTTTGGACCAGTGATTTGTTCAGTTTTTATTTAGATGCTTATATATAATATATATTTTAGAATTTAATTTGGACCCGTAAATTCAAATATTAATTTCGAGGACTGATTTGGACTTGTACAACTAGTTAGTTATCATATTGTATTCATGATTCTATGTTTTCAACACAAATTGATTTTGATTTAATTTCAGTGAATTCTGTTGGAGCAGAAGTTCTTTATAGTCAGGTTGCTGATTGGTGCAATGTTTCTCCAACCACAACAGTTCTTGACATTTGCTGTGGGACTGGAACCATTGGTATATCAATGGCCAATGTTAGTTTTAGACAGAAATATAAATCTTGTTTCGGTGTTTGGCTTCTTTGATATATTTAGATTGTTTATACCTGTGTTTGTAAAATTAGTGAGATGCAATAATCATTTTTAAAAAAGCTTCAATATTTCTATTCAAAATTGAAGTAACCCTAACATGCTTTAACGTTGAATGTCTGCATCTGTTGGCTTTTTTCACAGATCAAATTTTTTTTTAATTGCTGGTGCAAATAGAACAATAATGACAAAATGGAGCCTAGGCAGTTCCTGACATTATTTGTGATTTTCATTTCATTTGGAAATTCAACATGGCTACCAAGTCAGTTATGCTTCCTTATTGGCTGAAATTTCAAATAACTTCTTAGAAAACTCTTGTGCGATTGATTTGTTACATGGTAGTAATAGCCCTCTTAAAAGTTTATGTTTTTGATTGTCAATTGGTAATCCAAAATGTCTACCACTGCAGGAAGAAGTATTAATGTAAGACTATGGGAATATAGATCAATATTTTTTGTTCTAGAAACAAGAAAGTTGATTGAACTGCACATGAAGGATCATTGGATGGTCTGTTATAATTTGTTTGTGTGTATTTCAAATCCACGAAGGTGCCATCTCAAGACAAATTTAACATAGTACCCTATGGGAAAGATGTTTTATCTATCTCTGAAACTACTGAACCATTTGAATGGAAATTTTGATTGAATGTTTCTTCGATGGTCTTCTACATAATTTATGTTTTTGCATCAGACAGAAATCCAAGATGGCCAACAAGGCTAGAAAATTGATAGAACACAAATAAAATGGCTTTTTACACAGTTTAAAATTTTATGTAAATTACAAATGCAAGATTTCTACCACCACATGACATAGAAACCTTATGTGGAATGTTTAGAAAAAAATCTTTTTCTGAAAAAAAAAAACTACAAACTTGATTGAACTCAACCTGTGCATGAATAACCAAGTGAACCTCTTGTTATGTATGTAAGACTCCGGTCAACTTTCAGTCTCTTGTAATGTATATTTTAAAATGTGAATTATAATTGTAGAAAGTACACCAGGTGATAGGAGTAGAATTATGTGAACAGGCTGTAGAAGATGCTAAGCAAAATGCCAGGTTAAATGGTAGGTTTTATTGTCTTAACAAAAGCCAGGTTAAATGGTAGGTTTTATTGTCTAAAGAAAATGCCAGGTTAAATGGTAGGTTTTATTGTCTTAACAAAATGCCAGGTTAAATGGTAGGTTTTATTGTCTAATCAAAATGCCAGGTTAAATGGTAGGTTTTATTGTCTAAATAAAATGCCAGGTTAAATGGGGCCAGTCTTAAAAATTTGTTTGTTTCCCCTTTCCGACCCTAGCCTGAAAGGTCTGGGTCGGTAGGTAGGTGAATTATTTTTTTTTTATCAAGCATGATTATGCAGGTAGACAGACAAACTGATTTCTATGTACGGTAATCATAGAATGTAATTTATGCTGTCCCTTGTGGGATCTTGTTGGAAAAATTATCCATTGTCAGAAACTGTGTATGATGTCTTTTGTATGTTTAGCCATATCAATGAAAAGATTGAAGACTGAACAGTTTTTATTTGACTTCAAGACAGAACATATTTCTTTTTTATTATTTTAAGGGGTTTCTTTTAGGAATTGGTTTCCCACTCTGTTTACATATGTTACAAACAGACAATTGCACATAACGTAGCAACTCAGAAGCCATGCTTCTAGGAATATTCGGAACAGTCAGGACTCTTGGTGTTTTAGTAACGATGACTCACGGTACGTTCCGGAAGAGTATTACGTAATTCGAATGCAATGCCGAAATCGGACACAAAAAAATTCCAGAAACGGAAAATCGCAAGCAAAAAAAAATTAAAAAATCACGGAACGGGCTGTAAAAATTTTTCAGTCGCAGCGATTTCGACCAGTCGGTCGCAAAGGGGAAACAAACAATATTTTAATTTAGGCCTGGTAGGTTTTATTGTCTAAACAAAATGCCAGGTTAAATGGTAGGTTTTAATGTCTAAACAAAATGCCAGGTTAAATGGTAGGTTTTATTGTCTTAACAAAATGCCAGGTTAAATGGTAGGTTTTATTGTCTAAAGAAAATGCCAGGTTAAATAGTAGGTTTTATTGTCTAAACAAAATGCCAGGTTAAATGGTAGGTTTTATTGTCTTAACAAAATGCCAGGTTAAATGGTAGGTTTTATTGTCTAAACAAAATGCCAGGTTAAATAGTAGGTTTTATTGTCTTAACAAAATGCCTGGTTAGATGGTAGGTTTTATTGTCTTAACAAAATGCCAGGTTAAATGGTAGGTTTTATTGTCTTAACAAAATGCCAGGTTAAATGGTAGGTTTTATTGTCTTAACAAAATGCCAGGTTATATGGTAGGTTTTATTGTCTTAGCAAAATGCCAGGTTAAATGGTAGGTTTTATTGTCTAAACAAAATGCCAAGTTAAATGGTAGGTTTTATTGTCTTAACAAAATGCCAGGTTAAATGGTAGGTTTTATTGTCTTAACAAAATGCCAGGCTAAATGGTAGGTTTTATTGTCTAATCAAAATGCCAGGTTAAATGGTAGGTTTTATTGTCTAAAATGAGGTTAAATAAGTGTCAATATCTGACATTTGACTCACCACAGACCTCATGGAAGATTGAAAACAATCTGTTGATGAGATATGACTGTTGTCCTCTCTAATTATTATCATAAAGCTACCTTAACAGCAACCTTTTTCACTTTAGATAATTTATTAATTGTTTGTTGTTTAACGTCCAGTGACTAATATTTCATGCATATTCAGGACAATAGTGTGTGTGTGTGTTATGGTGTTTAATGCCACTTGTCAATAATATTTAAGTTATATTGTGGCGGTAAGTTTTATTGGTGGAGCAGGAGAAAACCACTTGATTTGCCGCAAGTCACTGACAAACTTGATCATATAATGTTGTAGTATGGACTACACCTTGCCATGAGTGAGATTCGAACTCACAATTTTAGTGGTGATTGGCTCTGATTCCACAGGTAGTTGTAAATCCAACTGGCATATGATCACGACCACGACAACCCTTAGGACTATAGCAAGTTCAATAATATATAAAATATATACAGAAATGAGAAAGAGAAAGTAGCCTTCTTTAACAATTTGTATATACTGATAAACATTTTTTTTCCAGGTATATATAACACTAGATATCACTGTGGTAAAGCTGAAGATCTAATGACTAATATAATGAAATCACTGCATACAACTGATATAGTGGCCATCTTAGATCCACCTAGGGCTGGAATACGTAAGTTCTTACTGATATAGTGGCCATCTTAGATCCTCCTAGGGCTGGAATACGTAAGTTCTTACTGATATAGTGGCCATCTTAGATCCACCTAGGGCTGGAATACGTAAGTTCTTACTGATATAGTGACCATCTTAAATCTACCTAGGGCTGGAATACATAAGTTCTTACTGATATAGTGGCCATCTTAGATCTTCCTAGGGATGGAATACGTAAGTTCTTACTGATATAGTGGCCATCTTAGATCCACCTAGGGATGGAATACCTAAGTTCTTACTGATATAGTGGCCATCTTAGATCCACCTAGGGCTGGAATACATAAGTTCTTACTGATATAGTGGCCATCTTAGATCCTCCTAGGGATGGAATACGTAAGTTCTTACTAATCGTTATTAAGGTTAGGGGTTAGGGTTATGGTGTTTGATGCCACTTTGAACAATATTTCAGTTATATCGTGGCGGTTAGTTTTATTGATGGAGGAAACTGGAGAAAACCACAGAACTGCTGCAAGTCATTGACAAACTTTATCACATGATATTGTATCGAGTACAAATCGCCGTGAGCAGGATTCGAAATCACAACTTTAGTGGTAATAGGCACCAATTGCATAGGTAGTTGTAAATCCAACTACCATACGATCATGACCATAACGGTCCCTGTTAATGTTTTTAATAAGTAATTAAGTTTTTATATCACTACATTATGGTTTGTTTCATTCCACTTTAAGAAATAATTTAAAATGTATACACAAGGTCCATAAACAACAGGTCAAGTTTGATTTTGGATTTTAATACTTTTTCTACTCTGGAGTTATGCCCCTTTGCTGTTTCTGTTTAATTACTTATGTTCCCTTTAGTTAATCATTATACCCCCGCTCCACCTGAGGGGGGTATACTGTTTTACCTTTGTCCATCCTTCCGTCTGTCTGTCCTTCCGTCCGTCCCAAGATATTTTTCAGCAACTATTGGTGGCAGAAATCTTATATTTGGTCACAAGCTTCATATAGGTACCCCATATCTTGGAGGAGTGACAGGGGTATCATAAGTGAGCATTAGCTCACAGTTCATCTTGTTTTAAATTTATCAAGAAATGATTTTAACACATTTGTTTTTGTTTAAAAAAAAAGTTTTAATTTTTTGTTGATTCAGTTGATTGGATAAATGGGAAAACATGAGATATTTAATTTTTCCAACAAAATGTGCTGAATCAGATTTAGTTTTAATAAATAAATAAATTAGTTTTTATTTTGTGGGGCTTAAAAGTTTTTTTCATGCGTTTCTGAATTAAAAAAATATAAATAGATTAAATCTGAATTTGGGGGAAATATATTTTTTACTAAACATAATATACCTTTTGATTTTACAGATCCCAAAGTAATCCATGCAATCAGAAATCTGAATTTGGGGGAAATATATTTTTTACTAAACATAATATACCTTTTGATTTTACAGATCCCAAAGTAATCCATGCAATCAGAAAATGTCCTCATCTCACCAAACTGTTGTATGTCTCCTGTAATCCTAGGGCAGCTACTAATAATTTTGTAGAGTAAGTATATATATGTAGATAAGAAAATGTCTCTCAGATTAGTTGTCAATGATGAGATATGAAAATAACAAAATGTGAAAAAAATTCTCACATCCATGAATCAACAGATTGCTGTTCTTCATTCTGCATTTACTATAAGGTTCTAACTGCCTCGGTGGTGTAATTGTTATATTATTAGTATGCTCGCCTCCATTTACTATAAGGCTCTAGCTGCCTCGGTGGTGTAATTGTTAGTATGCTCGCCTCCATTTACTATAAGGTTCTAACTGCCTCAGTGGTGTAATTGTTTGTATGCTCGCCTCCATTTACTATAAGGTTCTAACTGCCTCGGTGGTGTAATTGTTAGTATGCTCGCCTCCATTTACTATAAGGTTCTAACTGCCACAGTGGTGTAATTGTTAGTATGCTTGCCTCCATTTACTATAAGGTTCTAACTGCCTTGGTGGTGTAATTGTTAGTATGCTCGCCTCCATTTACTATAAGGTTCTAACTGCCACAGTGGTGTAATTGTTAGTATGCTTGCCTTCATTTACTATAAGGTTCTAACTGCCTCAGTGGTGTAATTGTTAGTATGCTCGCCTCCATTTACTATAAGGTTCTAACCACCTCGGTGGTGTAATTGTTAGTATGCTCGCCTCCATTTACTATAAGGCTCTAACTGCCTCGGTGGTGTAATTGTTAGTATGCT
>MJUT01053106.1:482498-498553 GCA_002080005.1 Gigantidas platifrons | reverse complement strand
TTGTTTATGTTGTTACAAGTGGTGATAGGTACTTTAATAGTCTAGGCACCTTGTTTATGTTGTTACAAGTGGTGATAGGTACTTTAATAGTCTAGGCACATTGTTTATGTTGTTACAAGTGGTGATAGGTACTTTAATAGTTTAGGCACCTTGTTTATGTTGTTACAAGTGGTGATAGGTACTTTAATAGTCTAGGCACATTGCTTATGTTGTTACAAGTGGTGATAGGTACTTTAATAGTCTAGGCACCTTGTTTATGTTGTTACAAGTGGTGATAGGTACTTTAATAGTCTAGGCACCTTGTTTATGTTGTTACAAGTGGTGATAGGTACTTTAATAGTTTAGGCACCTTGTTTATGCTGTTACAAGTGGTGATAGGTACTTTAATAGTCTAGGCACATTGTTTATGTTGTTACAAGTGGTGATAGATACTTTAATAGTTTAGGCAAATTGTTTATGTTGTTACAAGTGGTGATAGGTACTTTAATAGTTTAGGCACATTGTTTATGTTGTTACAAGTGGTGATAGGTACTTTAATAGTCTAGGCACATTGTTTATGTTGTTACAAGTTGTGATAGGTACTTTAATAGTCTAGGAACATTGTTTATGTTGTTACAAGGAGGGTTATGGTGTTTAAAACCACTTCAATAATATTTCAGTTATATCATGCAGGACCTTAGCCAGGTTTTCTGAAAGAGGGTGAACAACTAAAAGGTGAGTGGTTGGGGGGCTGCTTTAGGCCCCTCAGCGGGTCCAGGGTAGAGCCCTGGTAGGGGGCCCTGGGGGGCAAAGCCCATCAAAAGCTCTGAGGTTTTAGCATTTTACAAACAGTATAATCAAAGGAAAATATTTATCAAAATGCAAGAAAATTTGTATATCCTTTTTGATGCAGTACTTAGATTTACAACTTTAAGTATGTTATCTATTGAATGTTGAACGCTGATGCTATTGACTCTTCCATTATAACAAAAAGTGTAAAAACCCTGAGAAAACCACTGACCTGCCGCAAGTCACTGACAAGCTTTATCAAATAATGTTGTATTGAGTACACCTCGCCATCATCGGGATTCAAACTCACAATATTAAAGGAGATAGAAACTGATTTCATAGATAATTCTAAATCCAGCTAACATACGATCATAACTACAACGGCCCTCTATAATTAATACGAGTGTGGCCATGGATGCCTTATACAGTTTAGATGACGCATTTTATAGGTAACATGCAACACTTTTAATCTTACAAAAGAGAATACTGTTTGCTCTAAATGGAAGTCTCCATTGGAAATTATTGATTTTCTCTGTGGAATATAATTCAAATTTGACAAAGTAGTTTTAAAGCCCGTTTACACAATCAAACTTTTCCATCAAAAACTTGGTCAAAGTTATCCCATTTACACAATCAAAGCTTAGTAAAAGTTTGATCAAAAGTTTTTATCCTATGTTACCTTCCGATGGTAAATCCAAAAACAAACAAAATGGCTGATTCCGAAAAGATGTTTTTGTTGGTCAATTCCCATCAAAGTCTGTCAAAGTTTTTAGAAAAATATGATGGGTTTCTATTCCATCAAAGTTCTTTGACAAAGTTTTTGATGCAGGTTTACATGATCAAAGAAAACTTTGACCTAGTTTTTGATTCAGGTTTACATGCTCATAGAAAACTTTGACCTAGTTTTTGATACAGGTTTACATGATCAAAGAAAACTTTGACCAAGTTTTAGATGGAAAACTGATCGTGTAATCAGGCCTTTAGATGAAATGCAATCAATATGATAAGCTAATGATTAATGGTGGATGGTTTAAGCTCAATTGTGTCTTTGGACAAAATAAAATCAGGTTATAAAGACAAAGTTGTTCTATAATTTTAATGTAAATATATAATAAAATATATTTCTATCATTTAACAAATATTATACAATAACAATAAAAATATGTTGGACGGATACACACAAACTATCAACAGCAGCTTAAATCAGACTGGTATAAGAACATGATGTGTATTATATATGATTATTGCTTACTACATGTGCATGTGTTTTATAAAAGGAACAATAACAAATTATGATCATGATGTACAACATACAACATCCATCCACCGGCACAAAAAACATAGCTGGTTCTGTATCACTATTCTAAGTTATAATCTCTGTCAAACTTTGAATGTAGGCTCCTCCCATTTACTGTAGGTCTACAAATGTATGTCATTTGATTGGACTACTGTTTGTAAACAAAGAAATTGTAAGAAAGCATGGCAGAGGTGATTGTGGTTGATGTCGGATATGACAGAAGAATACTTTGTATGGAGATTGACAACATGTGGATATGTTTTCAGAGAAGAAACTGTAACAAATTGTGAACATGATGTACAAAATACACAAATATTACACACCACAGTGTTTTTTCACAGAAGCAAAGTGAAGTTTCAGTAAAATAATTTAGCAAAATGACAGAATATCTGTATGAGAAATATAATACGAAGGCGAATTCATATTACCATGGAAACTAAGTAAATAAGTATGAGAAACTATGTAACTCTATACAGTCAAATTTGTATTCAATGACAATGGTCACAGTACCCTTGTGACAAAGGCATAATCACTTGTTTATTGATGATCAGTCAATCCAGATTTTCAGCTCTGGTCCACATTGATTCATGTATTACTGTTTTATTTAAAAAAAAATGATGGTCTGTATGTAATGGTGCAGTGTTTTTTATAATGATTTACAGTTAATTGGTTAAATATTCAATAATTTGATAACTTAATTGGTACAATCATATATTGAGAAAACCTCGAAGGCTAATTACTGATGATTTTTAAAGTTAAAAAAAAAAAAGTGACCATTGAATAGTGGCAAACTGATATAATGATATAAACTTTGAGTGGCCGTTGACCATGTTAGTGAGTTGGCCGCTTATTTGTCTTCAAATAACATGCAAATGCGGTAGAAGGGTTTTAAAATGGCCGTTCACAGCAGGTGACCGTTAAGTCAAGGTGACCATTAGGGAAAGGTCGACTGTATACATTACTATAAATAGATACATTACTATAAATAGATTACCTTTAGCACTGTTAATAATAAAACTAATTTAAAACAGTGATATCTTTTTATCTATTCTATAGAAATTATTACACAAAAAAATAATTGTTGACACTCTCTTGACAACTCTGACAATGTCTTCTCATTCTGTTAATACAAGTCTGTTTATATATTCTTCAACAATTGGTGTGCATAGCATGCAATTTAACAATACAATATTATCATTAACCTGAGCCTGTATCGTTCACTGGGTTATTCATACAATTTGGTTTGAAGCAAGTCTGTAGTTTCTAGGAAAAAGTTTTTAATCATATTCCATGTAAGAAAATTTCCTGTGAAGTTGGCCAGTTTAGATTTGCAATCTACATAAATAACAAGGGCAACGCAAAGCGTGGCGTATCCCCTTGCCTAAATATTTGACCTAGTGACCTTGATAATCAATAGGATTCCAGATTCTCTTAAGGACTAAGTATGTACCAAGTTTGGTCAAAAGCCATTGAAGGATGTTGATTCTAGAGTGTTCACAAGGATGTTACAGAGTAAAAATTAGACCCTGTGACCTTGACCTTTAACCTATGACCTTGAAAATCAATAGGGTTCCAGACTCTCATAAGGACTAAGTATGTACCAAGTTTGGTCAAAATCCATTGAAGGATATTGATTCTAGAGTGTTCACAAGGATGCTACAGGGTAAAAATTATACCCTGTGGACCTTGACCTTTGACCTTGAAAATCAATAGGGTTCCAGAATCTCCAAAGGACTAAGTATGTACCAAGTTTGGTCAAAATCCATTGAAGGATATTGATTCTAGAGTGTTCACAAGGATGCTACAGGGTAAAAATTATACCCTGTGGACCTTGACCTTTGACCTATGACCTTGAAAATCAATAGGGTTCCAGAATCTCCAAAGGACTAAGTATGTACCAAGTGTGGTCAAAATCCATTGAAGGATGTTGATTCTAGAGTGTTCACAAGGATGTTACATGGTAAAAATTAGACCTTGTGACCTTGAAAATCAATAGGGTTCCAGACTCTCCTAATGACTAAGGATGTACCAAGTTTGGTCAAAATCCATTGAAGTATGCTGATTCTAGAGTGTTCACAACGATGCTATGCGGTAAAACATTTGATCCAGTGACCTTGACCTTTGACCTATGACCTTGAAAATCAATAGGGTTCCAGATTTTCTTAAGGACTAAATATGTATCAAGTTTGGTGAAAATCCATTGAAAGATATTGATTCTAGTGTGTTCACAAGATGTTAAAGGGTAAAAATTAGACCCATGTGACCTTGACCTTTGACCTTGAAAATCAATAGGGTTCCAGATTCTCTTAAGGACTAAGTATGTACCAAGTTTGGTCAAAATCCATTAAAGGATGTTGATTGTAGTGTTCACAAGGATGTTACGGACGGACAGACGGTAGCGTTACTATATCCCTTCGCAACTTCGTTGGCGAGGGGATAAAAAATGAAAAACTGTGTAGGGGTGGGTATGATGTTTAACACCACTCTTAACAATATTTCCATTATATCATGGGAGTCAGTTTTATTGGTGGAAGAAACCAGAGTACCCACAGAAAACCATAGTCACTGACAAACAAACTTTGTCTAAAGACTAGTCATGTATTTTGTGGATTCAATCATTTTTATAGCATCTGAGAAAAAAAAAGTTTTTTTCATTTTCTTTTACTGTGATGATGTGGATGTCTGACCAACACAAAAAACATAATTTGATAAATTTGTTGAACCATTCAAGGAACATTCCAGATAAGATTGCTGTCAAAATGGTGTAGAAGTATCAAATCAGAATAATTTTTAAATAATTTTTCCTCATAGTTTAAGACTAATTTGTCCTGTTGTGTCCGCCATCTTGAATTTCAAATTGACAACTAAAAAACATAGCTTTTTCAGAGGATTAAATTAGGAACATTACTACCATGTAACAATTCCATCATACACATACCCGTAATTTCTGAGAAGATTTTTGAAATTTCAACCTATCAGAAGCCATAATTGGCCTAGTAGCCATGTTGAATTTCTGAATGTAATGAAAATCATATAGAAAATTAAGAACCGTCCATTTCTACCAAGTTAAGTTTCAATTAGTCCAGTGTTTTCTACAAAAAGATTGAAATGTAAAAAGATAATGGATGCAGAACAAACACAAAGTGATGACATGTATTATTTAAAAAAAATAAGATCAATCTAAAATGGCTGACATCTAAACCCTTGGAAGATTATTTTTATGTGTTTTAATCATTCTAAAATCGTTGTCATCTCTGCCCTTGGATGTTTAATTTTCATGTATGGATCATTCAGCATGTATGAAGCAACAGAACTGGGTCGACCTTCACCATAGTCAGGTTCTAAATCTTCAACAATGCCATGTGCTTTGTCACTAATTAAATGTACGTCTGTTGATAAACTGTCCTGAAGCATTCTCATCATATGCTTTATTTCTTCTAATCTGAATAAAGTCTGCAAAATAAGTCAAGATAGTCAAATTAAAATTCAGGTTTAACATTTGTATAAACTAAAAAAATGAACTAGAGGCTCCCAGGAGCCTGTAATCGCTCACCTGGCTCAACGCTGCTCTCATTAAAACATGTGAAAAAGGTTTGTATGTAAATTAAGTACAGTTAAGTTTGGCTATTGCAGGACCCCTCTTGGATGGAGGGCATGGCTGCTGAACACAATTTTGAAAAGGGACCATGCAAGGACTCTCCTGGTAGTTCTTTTGGGGCAAATAGGAACAACTGATAATTATTCCTCAACAGAACTCTCCATTTCAAGTCTTATGATATGTCACAAGCCTATGTTTACATTAAGTTCTATTTTTAGTAACAGTAATCAATTTGGGGAAAATATCACTACCTGAATCCTATAATGAACAACTGACATCATATCTTAACAGCATTTTTCATTTTGAGTCTTATGATATGTTACAAGACTACATTTGCATTCAGTTATGTTTTTAGTAACAGTTGCCATCTTGGATGGGGGCCAATGTCGTTGGACACAATTCTGAAAGAGGACCACATAAGGACTATTCCACCAAGATTTGGTCGAGATTGGCCAAGTAGTTACAGAGGAGAAGATTTTTTAATTCATTTTTTGCTGAATTTTCTATTTTAAGTAACAGTGGCCATCTTCGTTGGCGACCGGGATCATCGAACACATTTCTGAAAGGGGACCACCTAAGGACCATTCCACCAAAGTTTGGTCCCAAATGGCCAAGTAGTTTTAGAGGAGAAGACTTTTATTTGATTTTTTGCTGAATTTTCTATTTTTAGTAACGGCGGACATCTTGGTTAATGGTTGGGATCATCAGACACAATTCTGAAAGGGGACCACCAAAGGACCATTCCACCAAAGTTTGGCTCAAATTGGCCCAGTGGCTTCAGAGGAGTTGATTAAAATGTGAAAAGTTAACGGACGGACAGACGACAGACGCTCAGTGGTGACAATAGCTCACCTGACCCTTGGGGTCAGGTGAGCTAAAAACAGAATTAAGAAATAATTCATAGCAGGCATAGATTTGTGCAAATTTACACATGGGCTGGGTCTTTATATTCTAATTTTACCCCGAGCAATAGTGAGGCATAGAGTTGTACAAATTTACACATGGGCTGGGCCTTTATATTCTAATTTTACCCTGAGCGATAGCGAGGGGGTAAAATCTAAGAATATGAAGGCCCAGCCCATGTGTAAATTTGCACAACTCTATGCCTGCTATGAATTATTTCGAGTCTAATAGGACAAATACAGTAATTTTTAACCTTTCGTGAAGTGTATACACACGGCATTTGGTGGCTGTTCCATTTACCTCCTTCGGAAATTTTGAATTGATTTTGAATTATTTGTTTTTGAACGAGTTATTTTAAAACAATAAAACAATATTTTTAAAAACTTACCTTGAAAACTTATTTTAGTTAAATTGTATCAAACTTGAAGCGTACACGCAGCCAAATAATGTCTAATCTTTACGTTTCAAACTGGAAGTCTTCATATGACGCCAATGACGTCATGTTGATTATGTTCCAAAGTCGTCAATAACATTTCACAGATTTTTTTCAGTTTACAATCGTATGTGTATTGTATGAGGCTCTCCTTGGGTATTTCTTTAATAGTATTTAGCGTCGAAAACAAACACGATGTCCAAGAATAAGGATTAAACATTGTGTTTTTAGGAAATTATGTATGTATAAACTCCGGCAGCTCACTCACAAAATTTCACAGCAGGAGTCACATGGAACAGCCAGATTTGTTGTGTACCGCACTTTCGCTAAATATAGAGATATTGAGTAATATCGTGTGTGCCGTTTTATAGACGTCATATTATAATATATGTTAAACTACTCCTTGCCATGTAGCTGCAGTTAAAATTTAAGCTCATTTTGACTTATACTAAAGCAGCAATGGACAATTGAAGAAATTTCTATTTTTAGCAACAGTAGCCATCTTAAATGGAGGGTGGGGCTGTCGGACACAATTTTGAAAGGTACCCACCCAGGGACCATCCCTGCCAGTTTTGGTTTAATTTGATTCAGCAGTTTCAAAGGAGAAGATTTAAATGTGATCTTTTATCAAAATATGCCTAATTTGCATAATCGGTATAAATCGTCTGACAGAAAATTTCACAGAAAAAAACGGACTATATGTTAAACTATTCCTTGCAATGTAGCTGCAGTTAAAATTTGAGCACATATGACTTATACTAAAGTAGCAATGGACAATTGAAGAAATTTCTATTTTTAGTAACAGCAACCATCTTGAATGGAAGGCAGGGCTGTAAGACACAATTTTAAAAGGGACCCACCCAGGAACCATCCCTGCCAGGTTCGGTTTAATTTGGTTCAGCGGTTTAAGAGGAGAAGATTTACATGTGATTTTTTATCAAAATATGCCTAATTTGCATAATCGGTAAATCGGCTGAAAGAAAAATTTCACAGAAAAACCCGGAATATATGTTAAAATACTCCTTGCCATGTAGCTGCAGTGAAAAATTGAGATCATTTGACTTATACTAAAGAAGCAATGGACAATTGAAGAAATTTCTATTTTTAGTAACAGCAGCCATCTTGAATGAAGGGCAGGGCTGTCGGACACAATTTTCAAAGGGACCCAACCAGGGATCATCCCTGCCAGGTTTGGTTTAATTTGGTTCAGCGGTTTCAGAGGAGAAGATTTAAATCAAAATATGCATAATTTGCATAATCGGTATAAATCGGCTGAAAGAAAAATTTCACAGAAAAACCCAAAATATATGTTAAACTACTCCTTGCCATGTAGCTGCAATTAAAATTTGAGCTCATTTTGACTTATACTAATGCAGCAATGGACAATTAAAATTTCATCCCCCCTTTATTCTATTTTTAGCTTGGTGGCCATCTTGGTTGGAAGTCGGGATCACCGGACATAATTTTGGAAGGGGGCCATCCAAGGACCATTCCACCAAAGTTTGGTTCAAATTGGCCCAGTGGCTTCAGAGGAGTTGATTAAAATGTGAAAAGTTAACGGACGGACGGATGACAGACGACGGACACTCAGTGGTGACAATAGCTCACATGACCCTTTGGGTCAGATGAGCTAAATACTAGACTGAAACACGCCTCCCACACAGCACTTGGACACCTTAGGTTTAAGTAAAAGCAGTGATATGTTATTCAGCTTCTAGGTAAGGTATATAATATCCAATTCATGGCTTTAGATGCATATACCCCGAGCTGTAATAGATATTGAAAATTCAAACAGTTTCATGCCTTTTTAACTTTCATAAAACCTGTTTCCACATCGTATGTTACTGTTTTATGAAAAGAAAGTTTAAACAATGATGGCCATCAATTCCACCAATATCAACAAAACGAACATTCACCTCTCATCTTCACTGAACATAAAAAAGACCATAATATATCATGTCGGAATTCCAGGTCTTGGCTTGGGAAAGGCACAACAATGTGGCTGGGTTATACTGATTTTGTATGGTAGAACTATGTTAAAAAGTCAAATGTAATTCAGCTATGTTGTTCTCTTAGCTATTTTACTGAAAATGACTGTTTAATATATTTCTATTGTATTATTGCATTAAAAAAAAAAATCTTGTACTTTTATATTTAATTTGAAGCACGCAAGACTTTCAACATTTGGCAATATCAACAATAAATTATGTGAAATATAAATACAGAAAGATTTATCCAAGCCCACGATCTAGATTCTTATGATGTGATGATCATATCTGGAAATACATTATGGTCCTATATAAATAGATATATACTGTAAAAACATCAATGTCTGAATTACAGTTATATTTATTAAGATTAATTATTGGGTTTTGAAAGACCATAACCTTATTGAAAATTCAGGGTTGAAATAAACAATATAAAGTTAATGAAAAATAATTGTATGACATCAGTAAAATATTAGGATACCTGATCTTCATATGCGAAGTAGAAGTTAATCAGATGAGGGTCTTCCTCTATTGCTGTTTTCAGTTTGGCCTTTACAAAGTTTGGTAATGCTGTACTGGCTAGAGTTGTCTTCCCCTTACATATCTCTACCAGTCGTCTGTGGAACACCATGCACATTTGTCCAAATATTCCTTCATCAATGGGGCTCTTGAAAATAATATATAAAGTATAGAGTTATTTCCCTTTATAAACATTTTTCTAACATAATTAAGATGTGTACAAAGATGTCGTCATGATCAGATGTAGTCAAATCTTTAAATTCTTATTAAAATCTAGTTTTATTGGTATACATGATTTATTATCATAGAAGATTTTTCATATTAAACATTTGAATGTTTTTGTTTTACTTAGTTATTCGAGGTCATCATGGTCATAATCGTATGGTAGTTGGATTTACAACTACCTATGCAATCAGTTCCTATCACCACTAAAGTTGTGAGTTCGATTCCTGCTTATGGTGAGGTGGACTAGATACAACATTATGTGATAAAGCTTGACAGTGACTAGTGGCAGGTCTGTGATTTTCTCTGGGTACTACAGTTTTCTCCACTAATAAAACGAACTGCCACGATATAACGGAAATATTGTTGAAAGTGGCGTTAAACACCATAAACCTATCTCTAAAATTTACTGTGTATTAGTTATCGTAGACATGTTCATTTGTAGTTTTGCTTATAACTTTCTATTTCAATTATGTTCTTCGTGATACATCTGTTGTTTGTTAGTACAATACCTCCATAAACCATATAAACTGGTTTACAATGAATACCAATGAGCTCACAGTATGTAGTACAACAGTACCAGTAATTATACATTTGACTTGGACTCCACTTTTGTCATGTATTTGCATGATGGCTTGGTTTATGGTGCTTAACACCACTTTCAACAATATTTCAGCTATATCGTGACGGTCAGTTTTATTGGTGGAGGAAATAGGAGTACCCGGAGAAAACCACTGACCTGTCGCAAGTCACTGACAAACTTTATTACATAATGTTGTATCGAGTACACCTCGCTATGAACAGGGTTCAAACTCACAACTTTAGTGGTGATAGGTACTGATTGCACATGTAGTTGTAAATCCAACTACCATACGATCACGACCACAAGGACCCTATGTATATGTATGAAGGAAGTTTCATATTTATCAATTACAAACATTATTATATAGATAGGTGTGAATTATGGGGATTTATCCGTGAAATAAATTCCGGTATTTCACATGTGAAATATCAGTTTTTTCCCGCCGGAACTACTTTTGCAAAGCTATAAGTGTGGTGGTTACGTCCCTTGTTGTGCAACGGTGTATACACATACGATTGTAAGCTGAAAAAATTTCGCGAAATGTTATTGATGACTTTGGCACATAACCAAGATGACGTCATTGACGTCATATGAAGACTTGCAGTTTGAAACGTAAATATTAGACACTATTTGGCTTCGTATACGCTTCAATTGTGATTTAATTTAACTACAATAAGCTTTCAAGGTAAGCATTTTAATTATTTTTGTACATTGTTGTAAATATGAAAAATAGGATTTCACATTTTCAAGATGGCAGATCCTTCCAACTGAACCCTGTAGTATCATTGCTCGTAGATTCACACGTGTGCAATCAAATATACAAATAAAAAAAATGATATATAAGAAATTTTGAAAGTCTATATAATAAACAGTATAACTAAATCATACATTTTGAATATCAAAATAAGACCACTCGTGACCGAATACGCATTAACGATTAAACTCGTGGACGGAACAAGTTCCGCCCAATCGTTTAATCCTTATGCGTACTTCGGTCACTCGTGGTTTTATTTTGATATTCAAAATCTACGATTAGTTATACTATATTTATTACCTGGAAGTTAGGTAGTAAAGTATTTTCATTCCTGCCTTTGTGTGAGCTAGCTGTTTGTCTGGTTGTTTGTCCTCTAGATTGTGTAGGAGTAGGCCTCGTCTTTTTGCTTCCAGCTGTTGAGGGTGTTGGATCATATTTGGTGAGGAACTCCTTGTATTCAGTGATCAGCTGAACGAGATCTTGTATAGAATCAAGTAATGCTATGATATATTCTATCTGTCCAGAGATAGAGTGGAACATCTTCCAGGATTCAGCAATATGGGTGTCATTCTGTAAAGGAACAGGTCAAAATTTAACATATTTGAAATTCTTCAATTTGTATCGTTGTTTGTCCTTTTTTTTTTTTTTTTTTGCCATTGTTTTGTTTGTTCTTCTTCTATTTATGGATTGTAATTACTCTTTAGTATCTATCATGTATATACAGTTGACTCTCGTTATCTCGAATTCGATGGGACCATGGAAAAAATTTTAGTCAACCGTAGTTCGACTCAGGAGGAGCTACGAAAATATCAGAAGTGTAGTTTGTTTAATGCCGAAAAGGAGACAACTCGAGCGAAATTTTGAAGAGCTAAAACCAGCATTAGTGTAAACATTATTTTATTGTTGAAATATTAAAGCAATTCAATTAAACAGTATACAAATTACAATATTTTAACATAACAATCAACAAACCAGCATTGCATGTCACGATTCTCGGAACGATTTTAAACTTATTCAATGTTTTTGTTGCTGTTTTTTCTCTCTGTTAAATTCTTTGAATCTTGTGGAACGACTGATAACGTCTAGATATCTTTTTTTGTGTGTATGATTATGTTTATCTGTTTTGTTAATGTTTTTCAGCTGTTGCATTGTCATTAAACTTCACCCATCATGACGTATTTTTCTTTGTGCAATACTGTTTATTTACAATAAATTTAAACTAAATGTTAATTAAGAGTCACAATTTTTCAAATCTCTCAAAATTGAGAAATTATACATCTTCTTTAATCAAAATTAATTTCCGACAAATAATTCAATAGATAAAACGTTTCTGTTGTGTACTTTTCATAATCATTGATGTATGCCGACCCAAGCGCACTTATTATGAATCGATAATTTTTGATTGTACACATCTAACCTGTGTCATCATACCAAGCCAATTCAAATATTATCACTAATTAATTTGACAGATTGTGAAATAAACAAGTGAAATAGCCTAAGGTAAAAATGTCAAAGTCAATGACCGGATGTTTCACCTGTGATCCGATTTTAATCTCAAGGTAATACACATGTTTTGACAGGTAAATTCGACTTAACGAATATAAATAATATGCCTTTCTACATCTCGGGACCAAAACTTTAATTCGAGACAACTGAAATTTCAACTAAACAGGAGTCAAATTATATATGTTTATACACAAAGAAGTTCTGGACTTCGATAAAAATTCGACTCTACTGGAAATTTGAGTCAACCGAGGTCTGGAAATTCGAGTCAACCGAGGTCGAGACAATGAGAGTCAACTGTAAATATAAAATTTGCATAATAAAATTATTTTTTTTAGATTTAAAACGTTGAAAATAGTCTTCATGTATTTTATTGTGTTCCAAGCCCATATCAAATTGTGATTCATTGAGAGAAAACAAATTCTAATAACCTGTAGAATCATTATTAAACATCACATGTTTTTTACCATATTATTAGTAGCAATGACATGTGATTTTTTTATCCAATCATCATAGAGTATTAAAGCATGTTACCTGTTGAATTAGACTTTTGAGTAGGAGTGCCCTGTGAACTGTTATCCAATCACAGCGAGTTTTAGAAGCAGCAATCATATAATCTAGATGATTGACAGACAGCCTAACATTGGGGCCTGTCATGGGGTTAACTCCTTGTTTGTGTCCTCCATTCTGATAATGAAACGCAGCCTACAACAGATGTATCAAGTTGTATTTTAATTTGATGAGAATACTGCAATCTGATTGGCTGATCTGCCTGGAGCTATATTGGTTATACTTGATAACCTGGGTTGGTATTGTGACGTCGCCAACATATTCATTCAGCAACGACAAATTCAAAAAGTCCCATGAAATAATCATAATCAAAATCGAGGAATCATTAAATTTTGTAGTAAAATTTAAATTATTAAATATGAAAGTTGTGGGGGAGTTTAATACCACTTTCATCAACAACATTTCAGTTATATTGTGGCGGTTAGTTTTACTGGTGAAGGAAACCGAAGTATAGGAGAAAACCACCGATCTGTGCAAGTCACTGACAACCTTTAATGAGTATCGTCATGAGTGTGATTCAAATTCATAACTTTAGTGGTGATAGGCACTGATTGCATATGTAGATAATTTAAACTTGATAAAAAAAAAATGTTCAATTTTAAAGCTGCAGACTTCCTTATAAGGGCCAATATTTTTATTCTAATAGTCATCTCAGAGATTCAGCTAAAACAATAGCAATTCATTTCCCTATCAAATAAATTTTACTTTAGAAATTATACCTTAGATTATGAAATACAACATAAATGACAAATTTTGTTATTTTATTTTAAAGTCAGTTGTATTGTTGTAACCAGTGACACAACTTTAAAATCCAATTACCATACATCCATAACCATGGCGGCACTCTTCAGCTAATGGCAAGGACCTCAATACAACATATGGTTATAAAGATTACTGTAACTTACAAGAGGTCAATGTTTCTCTAGGTACATGTATTCTGGTTCCCCCAACCAATTTAAATAGCTTACATTGGTTGGGGGAACCAGAATCCATAGTAACATAATAATGTACTTACTCGATCCCTACTCAAAAATATACTCTGATAAAATGCTACTGGATTATCAGGAAAAAACAGCTCTCCTCTGAAATCCAATTAATTTATCTATATTATGGTAAATTAAAACAGTTCCTGTCTAAAATATTAATATATTCTTCTTAGAATGGAAAAACAGCTTTCCTCCAATATATGAATAAATTATTTTATTATAGAATAACAGTTCTCTTATAAAAATTGTACTTATTTGTTTTTATTCAAAATATTAATTCTTTTGATATATATGAATAAATTATTTTAAAATAGAAAAACAGTTCTTCTCTGAAATATAAATGCATTACTCGATGATAGAAACTATTTTTAATAAATATCAGATCTGTTTAAACAAACACATCCATGAATATTAGAATTCTATCATCTGAATAGGTATTTAAAAAAACATGACTGATTTCTAATAAAATTGTCTGAAAACCTTCACCAGAAGTGCTTTGAAATTAATATCAATAAAAAAAATGTTTTTAAATGTTTTTTTTTTAGATTTCTGTTAATTGTCTGAAAACATGTGACTATCCATCGTGAAAAGAAAGCATAAACAGAGAAAGTCAACAATCCTACCAATATCAATAAAACAAACAATCACCTCTTATCTTAAACTGTTGAACGTAAAACACTTTGTTGATTATCATTTAATGATAAGAGCATATGACTCCCTCAACACAACAGAAACAGGATACACTGGTCCTCATGATAGTTATAAATAGGTTACAACAGAAACAGGACACACTGGTCCTCATGATAGTTATAAATAGGTTACAACAGAAACAGGACACACTGGTCCTCATGATAGTTATAAATAGGTTACGTTAGAGGGAGAGAGTGATTGTTGTTTAATGCCAACTCAGTAATTTTTTCAGCTATATCATGGCAAGAACAAGTTAATTTTCAATGAGATGATGATGAGATCTGCTTTGTACTAGACCAACACACTTAGTTCAAGTTGGATTTTAATAGTGCTAGCTCACTGAAACAACAGTCCGCAAGTAGACATGTCGCCCCACTCAGACATAGTATCGCGATTCCTAGCCAACCAGTATTTGCTCTTTCTCCTTAATGCTGCATGCTTAGCGGAGATGCAACAAATGCCAATATTATAGCCTTTTGTTTCACCCTATCAGGACTCAAAATCACTACCGCACTCAAAACGAGCACACTAACCATTACACCACCGATGCAGTTTGGTAACATTAGATGGTTTGGTTGTTTTATGGTGCTTAACGCCAATCTCAACAATATTTCAGTCATATCGGTGGCAGTCGGTTTTATTGGTGAAGGAAACCAGAGTATCTGGAGAAAACCACCGACCTGTTGTAAGTCACTGACAAACTTAATGTTGTATCAAGTACACCTCACCTGAGTGGGGTTCGAACTCACAATATCAGTGGTGATAGGCACTAATTCAAAAGGTAGTTGTAAAGCTAACTACTATACAATCAGGACCATGGCAGCCTCCTAGGTAACATTAGAGGTATGAACACAATAAGTATTGACATGCATGATTACAAATAGTAAGAAGACGATTTACTCACTCTAACTCATCGTCTGTCATAAAATGAAGTAAGAAATATTTCCTCACAGGTACATATCTCCACTGATCCATCAGTACAAAGGCCTGAAATACAGGGGAGATAATTAAAAAAATGAAGTAAGAAATATTTCCTCACAGGTACATATCTCCACTGATCCATCAGTACAAAGGCCTGAAATACAGGGGAGATAATTAAAAAAATGAAGTAAGAAATATTTCCTCACAGGTACATATCTCTACTGATCCATCAATACAAAGGCCTGAAACATAGGGGAGATAATTCCTAAAATGAAGTATGAAATATTTCCTCACAGGTACATATCTCTACTGATCCATCA